>JASGXE010018446.1:0-10274 GCA_030068105.1 Sinentomon sp. SZTP_YWyxl
ATTCATTTAAGAAAGTACCCAGAAGGTGCTGCCAGAGTGTTATCTCCGGAAACATCCGTCGCTGGCCTCAGTGTCCTTTCCTATCAGACCTACAACGCGACCCCCTTCGTGATAGACGACGTAACCGCCGGCTCAAAATTTATTCTGACCTTGTTTTCCAAAAATGTCCTGTTCGGCTTCCTTTCTGCTATTGCCTATAAAGTCTGATCAACGCCGTTCCGACTACGGGTTTTGCTTTTCATATGCAACACTTAGGCACAATTTTCTTGTGAATTCATTAAAAAAAATAAGAGAATGGATTTCCCTTGACGCTTCATCTCGGTTGTTTCCAAAAACTCCTGAGGCACTTCCTCCAAAAATAGACATTTCGGATTTCTCTCCCCATTCATTTAAAATCCGTGCATCACTGAAACTGGAGCGTTTTCTCAAGCGTTTCAAGCATTATGTAACTGTTGCCATTTGCTTTTTGGAGAACTTTTTGTTTTGTTTTGTTTTTACTCTACTTAACGATGTTTAAAACGGATGTTTAGGTACTTTGGAGTGGTGTGCTCTCTGCCCCAAAATTCTTTGGGGCAGTATTGTGAAATTAAATAAATAAATAAAATGAGCACAAAGTCAAATGACGAGCAGAAACGAGTGGTTGTTCAACATCCAGTGAGATTTGGTGATCGTTATCTCGGTTTTACTCCCTTCCCTTTGGTGACTTTTAACAAAGTAGTACCCTTCTGCACTGATTCTCTGGCTTTTACAATTCTGCCATGAATATAGACCTGATGTTGTATACATCAGTATTTTAGAAGTGGTAATTCAGAACATCTGCCGCATCCTTTCATTCTACGTCAGCTAACGAAAAACGCCTGCATTTAACATGTTTTGCAATTTACGGAAAGAAAAAATCATTGACGACAGCTAACAAGTGAGGGCAGAACATTTGACGAAGTTCATATCAAGTGCATCGCCTGGCCGCGAACAAGTCCTCAAATGGATTCTGCAGAAAAGTGTTGGGAACATTTTTTATGAAAAACACAAACTTTCCCAAATATCTCACATAATTTAATCAGCAGATCTGTCATCACTGACTCCCTTTCTTATGTGTCTTCAGATTTCCGGCCTGCGCCAATCAATGCCATGCATCATGTGCTATAACTCTTCCAGCGGTCACCTTCATGTTCTATATGCTCAACGTTGTTGGATTTTTGTCCTCAATTTTCTGAACAAATGCCTCTCGTTCTCACAGAAAAGAGAAAAATCAGAAAAGAAAGATGATAGAGAATAACGCCGAGGGATAGATAGTTTCTTTTTCAGTGCCGCTAGAGCACTGGAAAAGAAACTGTCATGTGGGCAGTCCACCAAAAAGCTAGCGGGAATGCGTTATGTGCTTCGAATTTCTGCAAAAACGCCTCATTGGTGGATTCTATTTTCATGAATGTCATACACCATGCACTGTAAATAATCAACGAAAAGAGGCAACTCCAAAAGTAAAATGAATTTGAATTGAAGAACAATTGGGAAAGGCAGGTTTCAGGATATTTTATTGTGGTGAAAACAGAATACAAAAAAATTAGGAGCCCCCTGGGCCGAAATAGGGATTTTACATGGGACAATTTGGCGTTGAAAGCATAGGTTAGCAGGTCGTTACCCTTGTCTGGAACGACTTCCCACGATCAGTCTGGCGCCGCCTGTCTGGTTTGCGGTCGTTGACGCGGCTGAGACAGTGCGGTCGACCCGCCAGCGCGGCCGTGAACCTGTTATACGAAAAGCTTTGCGGTTCTCCTCCGTGAGGCAGTCATGTCTGCGTACTGAGTACCCGGTCTGAAGGCATATGGCGGACTGCGCTGTTCTCCCGTCCGAAAATTGCACTGCTCGGTGTCCCGTGGGGAAAGCCAGACACAGGCCGGCATTTGGTTTGATGTACAACATGTGGGCTTGTTCATTGCCAACGTGTTCTCGCTGATATTAAAGTCTTCTTACCACCCCATCTGTCTCGGCAGCATCTTCAGCAACAGACGATGAGCCGGCCTCCCTTGCTTTGTATGACGTAGTTCTCAGCATCCGTTCAAGGCACAAGCTGTATAGAGGCATAGGTGTATGCAGCGTAAAGAGGAGGCCTAGTATGCGGTCGTGAAACCGTTTGGTGCAGACACCGTGCAATATCCCCGTGGTAACCAGCGTCTCGAAACTTGACACTGTAGGTTCTATTTTTAGCCGCAGGGGCGCTATCGCGTATAGAGGTATCGCATCATTGTCGGGAATAGAGTGGATTCGGCTTCACGCGTCTTCTCCGCTGTCTCGGCAGCAGCTGTATTATACTGCGCAAGCCCGCATGGGCATGTCACGTAGGGTACAGAAACACAGCCAGCCTGCGGTAGCCAGCGTCTGAAACTCGACTGCAGGTGTCTATGTTTGGCCGCAGGGCGCAGATCTCGATTACTGCACGCACCGCATACCTATCGAGAAGAGGCTTAGATTCTGACTTCCACATAATCTTCCCCCTCTGCTAGCATTGCTCCAGCAAGCGATGAGCAGCCTCTCCACGTTTTGTATTATACAACTCGCGGCGTTTCCCCGCACATCGGTCAACCCGAGTCTGATCCTCACAAGCACCACGTACGGCGGCTTATAACTCACTGCGGTTATCTTGGCGTTGGATGCCGCAGTCGTATTCTACAAGCTGAAAGCAGAAGCGGGGTCTGCTACAAGTCGTCGTGTATACTTTGTATACTAAAGATATCAAGTTCCTCTCGTCTCTTTGTATGTTTGCTCGCTGTCGTAAGAAGTTTTTGTCACTCGGGGAAATTCAGATACTCTGTTCGTTTGTATTTGAAACTGAAAAATCTTCCGTTTACTGTGATTCGATCCCACAACCTCCGACGTACAAGTCGAGCGTGTTACCAATTGCGCCGCTGAGATATAGCGTAGATGCCACCCAGAAATTGCGGTTTTATCTTACTCCTCAGTCCTGGCTTTATCAATGTTGCGAGTGCGCCAACGAGTGCGAATCATGACCATGTCGTGCCCGTGACCAGTTCTCGTGTTCTCTAAACTTCTAAGTGCCAGACCTTCCAACAGTTTATTGGTGCTCACGTACCTCTGTAGAATTTGGGTATGAAACTCGAATGCGTTCGACAATTTTGAGCGTTTACACACATTGTACCTGAAACTAGTGACCATTGCAGGTTGGATGGCGGAAGGCGGAGGGCGGATTACGGAAACATTCCTTCAAGTAGCCCTGGTACGAGGTACAAGCGACTCAAAACTCGGATTTTTTCATGCTGCACAGCGACAAATCTATATTTAGCCGCGAGGGGCAGCGCCCGAACACAGAGGTATCATATCGCTAGCGAAAAACGGCTTCTGTCGAATCATCGCGTCAGCAAGTAAGTCGCATTGTATTCCGTTGTCTGTTGCGTTAGCCTTCCTCATTCCCCTCGTGGCACGATCAGAGCTTGGTTTCTGTGTCAACACCGCTTTACGTGCCTTATCTGCAGCGTGCGGATTCGAAGTCAACAAAATAATTGTAATTGTAATTGTAATTGTAATTGTAATTGTATTTTAGAGGTTTTCCTCTTTATCATACACAAGGATTTGTTTAAGAAACAGAGTAAAAACAATGGTTATAACAGGAAAGCTGGTTGGAAAAAATTGCATTAACGATAGGAGTGCGTCTAAAACAGGGAAAGTAACCTTCGTCTCAAAATTGCAAGACTCAATGGTTGGACAAAGACATCAGCCGGAAGACAATTCCAGTCAGAGATTGTCCGGAAAATAAAAGAAAATTTCCCAACATCTTTTTTGAAAGATATGGGCCTTACTTTGAATGGGTGGTCATGGCGCCCATAAAAATTTGGGATTTTAATGAAACTCAAAAGATCACCCCACCCTCCGGAGTTTCCAAGCACTCGAAAAAGGCTCAAAATGCGAGAAACCTTCCTTCGAACAGCTAATTTAGGCCAGCCAAGCTGAGCAATCATTGCAGAAACACTACTCCGCCTCCTGTAGTCACCTACAACAAAACGGGCGGCACGCCTCTGAACACGTTCTAAAGATTCGCAGTGGGTGGTTAGATGAGGATCCCAAGAAGTAGATGCATACTCTAAAATAGGCCTTACCAGAGTGAAGTAAGTAAGCTCACGAAGTTTCATTGGACATTTCCTAAAATTCCTTTTTGCAAAGTAAAGAGCACTATTTGCTTTTTTGGAAACAGTAGCAACTTGTTGGGACCAGTCTAAATTGCTGTCAAAGATGACTCCCAGATACTTGGAACTTGGTTGAAAGGCTAACACTTTCCCATCCAAAACATATGCGAAATCATTTAATGTGGTCCTCCTTTTACCGAAACGGACTACTGAACACTTTGAAGGGTTAAGTTTCATTGAAGAGACCTTACACCATTTGGAAATTTCTAACAAATCATCCGGCAACTTTTCGGAATCAGACAGGCTACAAATTGATCGATAGATTAGGCAATCGCCTGCAAATAACTTTACTTTCGATCGAATGTTTCCCACAATGTCATTGATGAAAACCAAAAACAATAGAGGGCCCATGATGCTCCCCTGCGGTACACCTGAGGTGACAGGTAAGGGATCGGACAAATCATTATCAACTTTAACAGCTTGATTTCGCCCAGATAAGTAGCCCTTCAGCCACTGAAGAGAAACACTATCGAGGCCCATGAATGCCAATTTTCTTAGGAGAATGGAATGGCTTACGGTGTCAAATGCTTTTGAAAAATCCAGCAAAACAGCATCGACCCCCAACCCACTGTCAAGAGATGTGGCCACTTCTTGGCTGAAGGAAGAAAGTTGAGTTTCACAAGAATAACCAGCGCGGAAGCCATGTTGAGCACCACTCAAAATTGAAGCGGAATCCAGGAAATTTCTTATGTGACGGGCTATAAGGAATTCAAGTATTTTGGAGCAGGTGTCAAGAAGACTGATGGGACGGTAATTTGCAGGGTTGGATTTGTCACCTTTCTTAAAGATTGGTGTAATGGTAGATCTCTTCCATGCAACTGGAATGTCGCCAACAAATAAACACAAATTAAAAATTACTAATAAAAACTTGGCAAAAATATTAGGAAGCAGTTTCAAAAACTTAACGCTAACAGGACTGGAACCCTCGGCAACATTGCATTTCATCGTCGTTATACGATTTATTATCATGGTTTCAGTTAGTCGAGGAATATCATGGCTGGAGAAGAATGGCCCGGGTGGGATCTCTGGAATTCCGTCGGAAACAAAAACATCAGCAAACGACTTGTTCAAAATTTCAGCTTTGGCCCTACTGTCAATGATGGCCGAGGAGTTTGAATCAATTTTAAGGGATGGAATAGAGCTGAAAGTGCTCCTGCGAGACTTATTATATCGCCAAAAGCTTTTTGGCCTGGCAGTCGATTCATTACAGAGGGAACTGAGACATTGTTGAAAAGCTTAATACAAAAGTTAAGAATATTCGGAAAAGGATTTTTTGTATGCTGCAAGGTTACTTTGTGAAAGTTTGCGCTTTGAGAACAATGGCCGTAATTTCCTCTTGTGTGCTACTACATCACTGCTAACCCAGGGACACTTGACGGAATTTGAGACCTTAATTGATTTGGAAGGAACGAACTTCATTTTTGCCTCTGTGGCAATGTCAACAAAGAGGTCCCAAACTTTGTTTAAATCTTTCATGTCACTGGAAAATTCTTTAAAATGGCGAAATTTGGTGGTCAAGAAATCGGAGAGCTTCTCCAAGTTAGTTTTCCTAAAGAGGTAGACTTTTCGTTGCCGATAAACTGGAGGTGGTTTCCTCAGAGCAAGATCAATCAGAACAATGCCGTGATCGGAAATTCCATCTTCCACACAACAATTTGCAATAAAATCATGAGGGCGGGCAAAAGAAACATCTAAGATATGATTTCCACGGGTGGCTGAGGGTGTAAATTGTTTCAATCCGAACTCTTGAACGAGGTCCAAAGCCTTGGAATTTAAAACCACTCCATAAGCAGGATTATGTGCCATGGTATTCAGCTTCCAACATGCATCAGGAAGATTCAAATCGCCAAGAATGAGAAGTGGTTGACCACTTTTCTCATTCAATTTAAATGAAGACAGGCAATTTAGGACAGAATCAAAGAACGTAGAGTCTAAATTAGGTGGCCTGTATAGGACAAGAACAAAAAAGGAAAAAGCTGGTTTTATGCATCCAATTTTGCAGAGCATAAACTCATAAGTCGGGTCACTGAAAAGCAGGCAGCTTGAAAAGCTCTTATCAACACAGAGAAAAATCCCACCGCCTCGTTTGCCCTGTCGATCACGACGAAAAACAGCATAACTGGATGGGAAAAACTCATTATCACTCAACTCGGGAGAGAGCCACGACTCAGTACCAACAATAAAAGCGGGTTTATGCAACTCAATGAGGGAGTCAAATTTCAATGCTTTGTTTTTTATGCTTCTAAAGTTGCACATAAGAACTTTCGAAGTGCCATCATATTTCGAGCAACTGTGAACAGGAGGACACAATGAATGAGGAAATTTTGGGTCCAAAACATCCAATCTCGACTCAGTTGAAATTGCTGATTTTTCAGCCAAATGGGGATTCTTTGAGACTTTGGGGCTCAAAGGACAAGATTTTGGCATGGAAGAAGAAGGTTTTGCTTCACTACATGAAACATACAAACTAGAAGTGCAATCAGTACCTTCCAAAGTGTTACCAAAACTAATTTGAGGGAAACTAGATTCCAGCGGCAAAAAACACAAAGGAAGAGGGAAATCAGAAGGCTGGAAAGGGAAGGCAAATGATTTTTGGCAAGGACATAAATCACTTACGCTAAAAAAGGTAAATCAAGCAAAGGGCGAATGGATTTAGTTTTTACATAACCAAATTTGAGTAAAGAAAACAGATCATTTAGAAGATTTGAGAAATGCTGAGTCCCGGTTCTTGACAAATGGACTCCATCGAAGCTGAGGAAGGACGGCCGCATGCAGATGTTCAGGTCACCGTATCTCACTCCATTGTGCTGGCAAAACTCGTAGAGGCTGTAATTGAGTTGGCAAACCACTGCATCAGGGATATCTGAACGAAACGGTACGGCCGCGAAGGCAATTTTCACATTAGGGTTGAGGCAACGAATAACCTCCACTAAGAACTCGAACTCTCTCGAAACTGACGCAACGCTATGGCCTTTTCCGAGATTGTTTGTTCCTCCGTTGAAGATGACAGTGCTGACACCATGATGTACCGCCTTGCTGTCCATAATGAATTTTGCAAGGTCAATAAAGGATAGCCTCTCTTCTCGCACCATTGCGTTTGAACTATTCTTGTGCTGTACAGGCGACATTTAACTGTTTATGTTTTGCACTATTCTTTCTGAATACCTAAATGATGAATGATCATATCTTTGGAGTATGCGATGTTCCTCACCAAGACTGTTTACTGATACTTCCCTCGTAAATTGTGCACAGACCACCCCCGATTGCGGCTACTTGTCGGAACGACTTGTGTCAATCTCAGAGGGTCCTGCAAGTGACGACAGACTCGATCGCTTGGACCACTTTCCTGAGAAAATGCGATTTGCGGTCGAATCAATAGGAAATGGCTCGCGAGCAAAATTTAGAGGAATATGTCAAAACGGACACACCTGTCGACTTCTATAAATCAGGAAGATTAGGATCCATATGTTGTGAAACAATCTGCGAGTGCTTTGTTTGCGGTGAGAGAAATTTATGCAGCGTTACCTACGGCACTCAAAAAATAAATAAATTTCATTATCTAAATATTGTGCCGTGGATCCATGAGCATCGAGACATTATGCTGTTGTAGAACACTCTCCTGCGGGTTTAATTACAACGAGCGTTCCGAAAGTAGCATGCTTAATGAACCTTTCCTTAAAGGAAGTCGCTACTTTTTTGTGAGCCATGTCTATGGAGCTGCCTTAGCATTCTCAAATACCGAACACCCCGCATTGAAATAAGGCACGCGAAACACCGAAGTTTATAATTCATTCTTTTAATCAAACTTGCAGAGTTATACAAACACGAAGTGTCCACGCAGAACAAGAATCAATACAAGAGGAGAATGCATAATTCATCACAAGAAAAAGCAATGAAATTGAACATCCAATCATTATTTTTGTCCAAATACAGAGCATTACACTCTAGTCATGACAAAGCAAGAGCAAAAGGAAAATTACAACAAAGTCGAAGAATGAGACAAAAACAAATAAACATAAAATAATGAATCGCTGAACCCAGCAACTTTTCAGTTAGAACTGATTGACTGACATAATGCGATCAGTCAAAACCCAATGAGACACACTAGGAATACCAAATAAAAATGAAACAGCAAAATGCACAAAATTCCCAAATTTTATTTACTTTCCAGGAAGCTCATAGGGGAAAGATGTCTGAAACGATCTCTCACAAAACTCACCTAGAGACATGTTCTTGCTCTGTTTGCCATGTCATATCAACATTTTAAAAAGATGAAAAACACAGTTGAACTCAGAACTCTGCTATACTGGCTCTCATACAGCGAATCATTTTGCGTGAAGACAATAGGAGATATGATGTTCCAACTTACATTCTGTGACCGATCTGTCACTTACCTTCCACAAGCAGGAAAGGTTGAGAAATCCCAAATGAAACTTGATCTCATCACAAGTTTGATTGCAAAATTAACATCACGGAAATCCAATCCATGAACACAACACGAGTTCAAAAATTAAATAATTAAAGTATGTAAAAATGTTAACAAAATTGCACTTAACAAATTGTGTCTATTTACCACTTCAAAATCGTGTCCCTGTAGGCTCAAGTCACATCTCTAGTTCAGCAATCTTCCTTTTAAAGTGATCGGCGCTGCGGCATACCGTATATAGATTCAGTTTTGTGAAGGCGCTGGCTCCTCCCAAGTGTAAAAACAACCCCTGAAAGGTGTCAAAAGTGTTTTTGAAATCCATGATCTTCTACCGGTGTATCGGATCGGGTTCGCTGGTTGGCAAATCGTGTTCAAGATCTCGTATTATCAACACTAAAATCTGGGATAAATCGGGCGTTTCTCACAACGATGCCTCAGGTGGTCTTCCATTCGCGAGGAAGACTGCAAGTTGCCGCATGTTATCAAATTACAAAATCCGGCTTGGATATTGTCATTTATGAAGAGATCGCGCCCGCGTATATATACGTAGAACCGCCCGGCAGAGAGTTTTGTTTTCGCGTATACAGTGTGAGAGAGAGTAATAAGGGGGGCTGTCCCGCCCAATCAGAAGCCAGCATTTAGTCACGTGACTTATGACGCCACAATGACGTCATTAATGACGCAGGGTTTTCCAAGTTTTCCATGGGGCAAATGACTCATCCCCATGATCGTGGGTGAGCCTCAATTCCACCGGAGTTTCGGAGAAACGATCTGGTATGACGCAACGCTTGATGTGAATCAAGCAATACCCTAGAAGTGCCCTAGGCTACCTAGCCCCTCCCCGTCTAAGCGCGCCATTGCCGGCTATCCCGACCCTTCCCCCACCTCCCACGTGGAAGACCTACCCTGGGGCTTTCCACCCCTTTGCCGCTTCGGGACAGGGACCGTAGGCCAGTCGTCGCAGTCCCACCACAGCCTAGGGGATTCGGTCCCCAGGGAATCTTCACTTTCCTCCTTCAGCAGGCTCAGTTCGCCCTTAACTGGGGAGAGCGTAGGTCCGTCACCTCGGCTCGCCAGTGGCCAAATGGCAACGTCTCCATCGCTGCTCGGTTTGATATATCAAAATGATGGTAACTGCTCCGCCCACTCGGATCTCTCACCTTGTGCCTGTGGTGGACCGACAGTGCCATCTATCGAGCGTCAAATCAGCTGATCTTACTGCCATCTCTCGGAAAAATCCCGCAACACAACCAAAATGGTACGCGGAACCTCCAATTCTTACTTCCCACAAGTCTGATGGGATGGCGCCACCAGTCACTTCCAAACTTCGGTTCGGGATCTTCGATTTCCTGGCAGTTCCCGTTTCCTCTGGGTTTTCCGAGCAAATAGGTACCTTCCCAACACCTTCCTAAGCACCGTTAGGGTAGTGGCGTCACATTAGGGGCAAAACCTAGCTGCTATGTCTGGACGGAACACTCAGCGTTCAGAAACGAAGTCCGGCGTCGTATTCGTTTGGAGCCGATTTTGGCAAAATTTGACAACTGCCGTCAGGAAGGAAAACTGATTGCTCTGGTCGCACAAACCCGAGTTGAGACTCCTACCAAGGGGAATACCCTTAGAGCTGTCTTGATGAAGGTTGTGTGACAGGAGTA
>JASGXE010018447.1:0-10438 GCA_030068105.1 Sinentomon sp. SZTP_YWyxl
GGCAACGTGTTATCCTCCTGCCACCATACCACTGCAACTTCAATCCCATTGATATAGGTTAGGTCAGTCCACTCCACACAATGCTTAAAGCGTGCCTGAGTATCTCAGGAACTTTAGACATATTTGAAAGCAATTTGCTGCGCAAAAACGTAATTTGGAATGGATCTGCGAATTCGGAAAAAAATCACTGTCGGGTTGATTGCTGACGCCTTTGGTTGGAGCCAGGCCTTTTTAAAAATGATTGGGGCATAACGCTTTTGCTGGACACTTTTGCTGCGCGAAAGTTGCAGATTTTATCGCTTATTGGAGTGGGGATTATGTGCACACATCCATGCCATGAAGTCCTCTACGTGCGTAAAATGTCGGCCTACTACACTATAACGGTATTACGGTGGGAATCAAACATCGTCATTTGATTAAATATCCAGATCGGGATACGTTAAAGGTTGTATGCCATGTAAACAAATCGGTATCGAAAGGAAAGCATAACGGACGCTCAATCAACAAAGCTCCATATTTCCCTTTCCGCTATTCCTATGATTCCTTATCCCATGCGGTGCAAAGGTCAATTGACCTTTGCACTGCATGGGGAAAGGAATCACGGGGGATCACGCTGTGCTTTACTGCTACGTAGGTTGCTACGTATATAATACTACCACAAACTACAAACGCTATACTGCAACTTTAGTCAACATTACTCGCGCACACTCGATTATTCACGCACAGTCGATTGTGGATTATGGAAGGACATTCGATGACATTACGGATTTTAGCTGAACAAGGCAGAATGCGGATCGAACTAAATCAGATCGCGAGCCATGGCCAACAATATAACAACGGGTAGGGGTTTCGTATTTTTACAGTTTTAACAAGATGGGAAAAAGTTTAATTGTAAAATCGGGAATGATACCAACTAGTTACAAGCGGTACGTAATAATTATTTATTTAATCTTTTGTTAAGATTAGTCAATCGAGTTTCATTTTTTAATTTGTGATGATGATCTTAATCTGTCGTTCTTGCAGGCTTGTTTTCGTTGATGATCGTTTTCATTAATTGTTTTGAAACAGCATGTCTGAGATTTTTTGTTTAGCTTGTGCCTTCGCTATTGTCTCCGCTTCGCGACGTCGCGACGGCCAAGAATAATATTATCTTCGTCTGTAAGCCTTTTGGCATTTCAAGTAAAATATTACTTTCCGGACTAAAAGTCGCACATCGTTTTGCGTAACTTTTTATTGACCTTCAAATGTGTTCCAAAGTGAATAGCTCATTGTTGCCTAAGTGTGAGAAATGTCACCAAAGTTTTGATACCCTCAAAAATCACCATAGCCTATAGCAGTCAAAAAACAGCAGATTTTATTTTTTCCTGTTGATGTCCTGATGGAATATTTTCAAGGCTGCAACCCTGGAAGCGCCTAATGACTTTCTCAGCCGGTCGGGTGAGTTAATTGTGTGCATGATGGAAGAATTAAAATCCAATTTTAAACGACATACCTGAAAGTTCCTTAGCTGTGACAAACGTGGTATCGTCTGTGATTCCTTTTAAATAAATTGACATTTTAAAAGTTACTGAGGCGCATCACACTACTGCTTTTATTGTTAACATTAAACTAGGTTGAGGCGCATTTCATATATGATTGAATGCCAGTTGATGTAAAAAGTCGTCATCATTGGATGTCAGAGTTCACAGCCATACGGATGATGACTCGGAAAGAAGCGCACACGTCCATGGCGAAAAAAAACCACTGATACGCAACGCATACATTGAGGCAATTTATGCAGGCTTTCACACCTAAGTCAAATACTCGCAGCTACACTCATCTTCAGAAGCTGAGAAGATCTCTTACAACAAACATAAGAGTATCCAGTGTGATTAATGCTAAACCGGTGGCTGGTGGCTCGCCCATTGGTGGCTCCCATAGCTGCGCGCTGAGCGAACAGTGCAATTGGCTCTTGTACGCAAAAATTTTCTCGGGCAATTCTGTCGTTGTTAGCGCATGATTTCCAGTAATCAGGTCGCAGTTGACATGCTTGAGGTAACGAAAACTACGAGGAGTCTAGATGGTGGGCTGCCTGCATGGACGAGAAGCGAATGGCGATGGTTCTGTTGATGGGAGATAATTATAGAAGTGCTGCCGAGGTTAGCCAGGAATTTTATGCCAGACATCGTGACCCCCAGTCGATGATTTCCGGATTCATACCAAATTCTGCATCACATTTTCCATTAAAAATGTGTTCAGGAGAGGGACCGCTCTTACAGCCAAGGACGAGGCACATATTCGACTGCTGTCCAAGAGCCGCTTGTGAGGAGGATCTTTTTCAAAGCAATCGCAGAATAGCGCAAGAAGCAAGGATAAGTTAACGGAGCGTGGTATGCATTTTGTTCGGCAAAGAGACAGCATCCTTACTAATTACATGCGATCCATGCTTTGGACGATGAAGATTCTGAATTTGGACTCGGTTTTTGTCGCTGGGCTGTAGGACAAATTGAATGGTGACCGGTTTTCGCGCGCAAAATCTTCTTCACTGACCCTGTTTCCAGTTGGAAGTCAACGTAAATAGCAGAACAACCGATGGTGGAGCCGAGAAAACATACACTGGTCTTAGGTGGGTCACACCTATCACCGTGTGAAGATCAATGTAAGGGCAGGCATCTATGACGACATAATAATTGGGCCCTTCTTCATTGAGGAGACTATCACAGGACCACGGTACTTGCAACTGTTGCAGACGCAGGTTTACCCAGCCGTGCTTTCGGAGTTGCTAGCTAATGACGTCTACTTCCAACATGATGGCTCACCTGCCCGCTATGCAATTCCGGTTAGGAATTCCCTCAACGATGTGTTGCCGGGCAAATGGATCCTGCGAGGGGGCCCGCAATCATGGCCAGCAAGGTCGCCAGATTTTTACTCCCCTGGAATATTTTCCTAAGGGGACAATTAAAGTTGAATATTTACGGAGCGCATCCTACGACAATTGAATAATTGAAAATTCTATCACCAATATGGCGGCCTCCGCAACACCAGAAATGTTGACAAACATCGTCGAAAGTGGCAACAAACATTGCTTGACTGCATTGTCGCCGATGGAAAACAAATCAAACATTCACGGGAATAGTCTACAGATTGCTCATTGTTCAGCCTGTAGGCGGTCACTGATATAGGCCGCATTTTGCTTCAACGGAAATAAACACGTAGTGAAAACGACATAAAAATACAGCCGAGGGAGCGACACGGGGGGTTTGTCTAATTGTATAGTTTGCTAACATTGCTCCACCGATAAAGGATTAACGACTTTTTAACATGCAGGAATAAAACCAAAAGTAACCCACGTCAATCTGAAAAGGTTGAGCACTGTTATCCTTAAAATGTTACAGACAGGAAAAACGGCAGTCAGCCGGGAAAGAGAAGGTTAAATCTTCGCTTGAAAAATTAACGACAAGTAAAGAACAACCAAAAAGTTACAAAAGTAACGCAAAAGGGATAAAGAATTTTGCTGCCCTGAAACAAGCAAAATTTGATCAGAAAAAGTGCGTCTTATTGGAACAGAAGGTCTGCTATTCCGTTCTCCGGCTCTGCACAAGTATCGCAAATCTGCATGCCGTATTGAAAAACACATTATGGAATCGGATATTCTGACACGAAAATATAAATTTTCAAAAACATGTATCTTTTCGTATCTCCAAAATACGTATGCGGAACCGCACAGACGTCGTAATACAGGCCTCGTCTATCGCTTGGCTGAAATGAAGGTGTGCGAAAGCAGCACTGGAATATTTTCCGGTTCCTCTCACTCTCCTGACATGCTTAATTTATGTCGTTCAATTTGGGAGGTAAAGCATTTTAGGTGTCGGAATGTAATTTCGTCGATAACGGAAAGCAAGTACCTAGTCGTGTTGTCATTGTGCTGATATTGGATGCACTGTTGTTTGTTGCTCTCAGAGAGACAATATGTATTTGTTTTTTATGTGGACATCCAAAAGGCAAAGACCAGGGTTTGGTAGCTGTACTGGTTATGGAATGGACAAGGCAGTGAACAACCTGGTCAACGATACTTACAAGCTCGAGGGATTTAAAGTATAACATACGAGTATATCATTACCCAGATTTCGGATGCTTTAGTAGACTTACATACGGCAACAACAAACTGCAAGAATAGCTGATATCATTGGTTCATTTGTTTCCGCTGTAGCACCGTGTTGTGTTTTGCAAAAAATAAGCAGCTCCCAGAGAAGTCTTCTTCACCATCTCGTGTTTATGTGGTGGCCAAATTAACTCGTTTAAAAAGCTGACACCATGACCCTGAGAGCTGAAAACCTCTGGAAGAGTGCAAGCTGAGCAGGAAAAATTGTGGTGTGTATCCCCAGTCGAATATCGTGACGAAAATTTAATATCCCACCAGTCCCACGATTTATATTTCAGTGCAATATCGGATGACAGAATGGAACAACAAACAATGCCACCTCTTAAACGTTACACTTTCTATCGAAATTTCCACAAACACTGTGACCACTGTGACTAACGGAAATGGAATCGAATTTTGCAGTCAAAAAATCAGAAGGTCTTGTCAGCGTAAACTCAAACATAAACAATAACAAGGGAATACCACAGCACAAACACAACACCCTACACCGAGTCTGCTGAATCGATCCTGGTCACCACCTCTGGTGGCGACGACATACACAGTGGCACTAAATACTCATTGACGAGCCATTGATGAGGCTGCCATCTGTAACCGTTCAGCCTCTCTCCCAGAATTGTATATCAGGCAGAAGTATTCGTTACTGCGGATTAGTCGCAATTTCATGTTAACATTTCAAGAACAAAGTATCGATACATGAAATACATTGGTGCAGATCGATGTCCTGATATCGAGAATGTTGTAGCGCTTCCGCGTATCTGTCTCCGGTTCAATCCAGCGTCACGTCCTGATACATCACTTCCTGATACAACACCTTTCTCTTCCTTCACCCGTTTCGTACGTCACCATTCTCTCAATGTGGCTCAGATATCCTTTTACACAAGAGCCGTCACCAGCTTAGAATATCTGGCGTCTCGACCCGTATTCGACAGCTTTCCCATAACAGGGATAAGTGTCGCTGGCATTGAAGAGGCGAGCTTTAAGGACACCGTCTACTTCAGAAAATAGGCTGTGCATGAAATTCTTTATCGGAGGCAGTTTATGATCGTTTCGGGATCGGTTCTTTTTCTCTCCTTCTGAAATATCTATGATCTTTGTGACGATTTCCAGTTACGCTAGATTGATGCACCGTTCGCCGGTTCACCCTAAGAAGAAAAATTCCTGCGTCAAACCATCCAGGAATTCGATGGTTTGCTATAACACACACGTCCCCTTGTCTGTCTGCGATGAAGTGGGACGCACAAAGAGATCAAGCTTGGAGAAGGCTCAACCAACGGAGTAGCGTTGAACGTAAGTCGATATGGTTTGCTGCGTGTGAGTTTGTGAGAAAATGTCTACGGGACGTGGAATTTCCTTCCTCTTCCGTAACTTCAAAAATGGAAAAGTCGTCCTGCTTCCTTGCCTCGTTAACTGACGATACACTCCTACGCAAGACTCTTTTATTTCTCACGGGAAGCATTCTGCGACCTCCTCCTTCTTTCAGACGATCCAACCTCAACCGATATTCCAAAAGACCGTCCGCTCCCTGTCGGAAGCTCTTGCGCACTTGCGATGCGAAATTTTTATTGCGTTTCGGATTGTCCACTGACAACACTGCATCTCGAATGGTTCGAGTGCTGCTGTAGAGGGCGTGTTTGCCGACCAGCTTGGCTTCAGAATTGGACCAGTAATGGAGACGTCTGAATCTTAGCGCCAATACATTGAAGCATATCACGACTACAGCACTGCGTTTTGTACTTGATAACGATGGATCAAGAATTGTCTATTCCTTTTACTTTTTTCGCCCTACTTGAATACTATATGTGGCGGTCAAACTTCGAAACTTCATCTTGACTCTACTTCTGATGATCGTTGTACTTGCCCAGAAAAGATGATAGGATGTCAGCGTTCAATGGTTTTTACACCACTACCAAAGCTGCTACAGGACTAAACATTTGATTTGAAATTCCTGCAGGTTTCTTTCGACAACGACTGGCCAATCAGCTGCCCCGACTTACCGGACTTTTCCTGGGTTGTTACTTCCGATATCTCTTTGTCTACTTCACGGAGAATCCTTTCTGGAGCTAAACAAAAAAGATAAATGACAATATTTAAGCAGTATATTTTCTGCGGAGTATGACAGTGATCCAGTGCCTCCTCGCAAAAGATATACTCGTTCTCAAATTTGACCAATTTGGCAAACAAGCAAACAGTACGCGTTCAAATGGATGTGTATTTGTTTCCGTATCAAGTATAATCCAGACAACATTTTGAGTGGAAAATTGACCTGTGTTCCCGCATGATGGGCTAGCAAAATCTCGTGATTTGCGCATTTCATGGAGTTTGGAATAATAGGAGTGTGCTGCCTTGGTCGTGAACCTCAGGTTTGCAACCAAAATGGGCTCTGAATAAGATTATTTTTATTATAATTTTCGTCTCTAAGGTAATTTACTGTTAATGAGCCTTTATGCAATCATATTTGTACAATCAAGTTCCACGTATTGTTTACGGCCGCAGTGGGCTTAAAGATAAACAAGTAACCTGGATTTTTTGGTGTCAGGTTTGAATAAGGAAATAGGAATAGGAGTAAACGCAGTCATTAAATGTTTTGTTTTTTTTTCACACTGCGAGCAAACCTCGAGCATTGCTCAAAATGCTTGCACCCAGGACACCTGCCACCCACAGTCGAATGAGTTGGTTCTTTGCAATAACAACAAGCCATTATATCAGGATATCGTCAATTTCGTCAGCCCTTGATCGGTTGCGGCCGGACATTGATGAAGTCAAAGGTGTTGTTGTAGCGTATACAATCAATGGATCACGCTTAGAAATTTATAAAAAAATCTTTATCTACATGACCAATATTTTGCAGCAGCCATGAATGATTAGTTTCTGGATCTGCAAATGGTAGCTGCACCGATTCTTTGTACTGCTCCAATCTAGCGATAACCTAAATCGTACCCTGCTGCTTGTGGGTTGCCAACATCACCTGACCCCCACGCATGCGCTCCTGTACCAGGCCTGCTGGATCTGCCCTTTTCGCAAGAAGTCATCATAGGCCATTTTCCGTGGGCCATATAACGCAACAAACCTAAACGACGGCAACTCAATAACTAGTTCTCTACCCTTAAGAATCCTGATGTGGTCAACAAAAGAGCCTTGTTTTGACCATGCCTGGTGCTACAGTGAATTTTTTAACTTTTCAGTGACCAACTGAAAAGGCTAGGCTCATCTATTGGATGTACCAAAACTCTTCCTTAGCAGGCATTTTCTCCGAATTCAGCCGAGCAAGTTACTTTGGTTGCCATCGCATTTTCATATCTTATATAGTTTTATCAGTTCTGCTTGATCATTGGCTTTGTCCTCCCGGACCTGACTTTTCGGAATGGGGCGCAACAAAATATGTTAAACTCAACTCTGCTTGCTTCTTCTCGCGCAGCAGAGTGCAGCAATCCAAACTACACAGCAGTGCGGGGCGGTTGTTCTGCATGTGGAAACAGTGCCGCTTCTGATTCTCTTTCGCCGTTGCATGTTTCAATCACCTCTCCCCCTCAGCACACAGTGCAAAACAGTGAGTGCGACAGGAGAAACGAATGTGTTCATTCAAATATTTTGTCACCGCCCACGCCAGTGAAAACAAATGATAAAGTGTTGCATGCTTTGTTTCTTGCTTTGAAGTGCCTGTATTCCGTGAGCCGTGCTGGCGGCAAACACGAAGATACGGGTTGTGATTCTCAATCAGCTGATTTGAAAGAGAGTCATGTCAATTCGGTCCCCACTTCTTCGCAATGCCACAGCCAAAATATTATTTTTGGGAATGAGGCGACTGAGTTAAAGAGCGTGCCTTGCATCATTTCGCAGAAAAGGTGCGGTTAGCTCCAAATTCTTTTGCGTATATTTCGTATATTAAAAAGAATAATGGTATGGAAAATGGAATGTGGATTCAAAATAAAAATATCAATGGGATTGAAATTCATTTGCCAGCTGATACCGAACTGAAGAAGAAAGGCCAGTTGTTTGTGAGCAATTTTCGCTGACTCAGTTTGTTTTGGAAAAGGGAGCCATACTTTTTTACCAGCAATGCCCGCCCATCGTCCCACCTTCTGTTGATGCTCCAATTTTCGCCGCAACCACGACAGATGGCAGCACTGTATTGGATGTGGAAGAACAAAAACGATTGGCGAGAATTCGAAACTTCAAAAAGTCAGAATTGAAAATCAATGAGGAATTACCGGCCTCTGATCGCACTCAAATTGCGGATCTTTTGGAAACTTTTGCAGACATTTTTGCTTCAGATATCTCAGAAATTGCAGAGTTTAAATTAGGAGAGGCACATTTCACAGTTGATGGCTTACATAGCCTAAATAGACGCCCGTATCCTACAAACATTAAGGACCGCCAGCTCATTTCTTTTGAAGCATCGACATATTCTCAGCCTTTCATCATATTCCGCTCAATACGGAATCGCAGAAGTTAGCATGTATACTTACTGAGTTTGGATGTTTTAGACCCTTAAGACTGCCATTCGGCCTTAAAATCAGCCAGCGTCCTTCAACAATTTCATAGACTTAGCCTTAAGGTCTGTTCAGAATAGACAATGTATAAATTTTTTGACGATATTGTGATCTTCGCGAGATCAGTCCCAGAACGTTTGATTTCCATTGACAAAACTTTCCAATGCCTTCGGAATGCCGGGCTCACAATTCGACAAAGCAAGTCTGTCTTTGGGATGACTAAAATTGAGCTACTGGGATTTGATTTGACAGCAGGGACAATTGCTCCAACTCAGAAGAAGACCGAAGCAGTAAGGAACTTTCCAAGGCCCACCAATTTTAAAGCAGTCACGTCATTTGTAGGGGTGGCATCATTTAATAGGCGTTTCATTAAAGGCTTTTCTGAACTTGCCCAACCACTTACGAAGTTAACTTGTAAAGGTACCCCCTTTGTGTGGAGTATTGAGCAGGTAAGGAGCTTCCAAACTCTTAAGGATGCATTATCTTCCGCACCGATTTTAACTCTTTTTTGTCCAAATAGAAAACTGTTGTATACAGCGATGCATCGCGGTCAGGTTTCGGAGGGGCAATCGTACAAGTTATTGACGGAGTTGAGCACCCTGTATATTATGTGTCTCGTGGTCTATCATCAGCAGAAATGAATTACTCTATCAGTGACTTAGAATTGACGGCAGCAATGTTGTAATTAGGACACTGAGATTTTACCTATTGGGGCTGAAATTCACCCTCAAAACTGACCATTCAAATATCAGTTACCTACAGAAATTGGAACACCCAACCTCCCGCCATGCCCGCTATCAATAATTATTTGCTGAATTTGATTTTGAAGTGGAATACATACCTGGTCCTAAAAATTCCTTAGCAGATGGTTTGAGTAGAGAGCCTAGTAGACCGTATTCCAGTGAGGAAGATGATGAAATACTTGAATTACCCTGTTATTATAATTATGTATGCACCCAATCTCTTGTGGGAAACGTTCCAGTTTTAGATGACCAGACAATGAATCGCTGCGAAAGTGACACAGGAAATTCTCCTGAAACACCAGCAATTAAAAATGATTCTTGTGCAGGGACGTCAGAGACCGGAAACTTTGAGCCCGTGAGGAATTCACTCAAAAGAAAGGAGTCCCAAAATGTCCCGGCTGATAAACCTATGCAGAAAGCATTTAAATATGGTCATTCAGTGCTGGTTGATTATTTTGGAGAGACACTTTCCTGTGTATTCTGGGTGTCCCACAATTGTTCATTGTGGAGTGGTCACAAGGAGTGCTGCTGGCACAGACAGTGATGATTCTCAGTCGTCCCCTCGGTTGAGCCCAGTTTCAAGTCCACGCCGGAGGAAGACCTCTCGTGGCAATGATTACCCAATACCTGTTCTGACCCCAGTTTCCCCTTTGGTTAAGACTGCTAGAAGGAGTTCAGATTCAGTGCAGGGGAATTCTTCAGATTTCGCGGAGGAAGATTTTGATGAGGGGACTATTGATGGCGAAATCTTTCCAGAACTGCAAAGAGATCAGTGGAAAGACCTCAAATTGAAAGGATATCAATTGATGTTTTGGACGACAATTGGTCATTTTCAAGTCCTGTTTTGAACATAACCCCTATCCATCCCCTCTCAGATTTTAACATAAACCACACGTCCATCACTCCAGATTTTAACATACGTTCACCTTTGGGACTACCGTATGCCTTACCTTCCACACATTGTTTATGGTTGGGTTATTGTATTAACTATTATACTTTTCTATACTGTGTGGAAAACTTGCCCTTGTTATAGAAGGCAAGTTTTTGTAGGATTCTCCAAGAAT
>JASGXE010018450.1:0-23672 GCA_030068105.1 Sinentomon sp. SZTP_YWyxl
TGTTGTTCTTGGGTTAGACTAGATTGTGGTTCTTGGGTTGCAGGCTCAGCCATGGAAGGGGCAGGATATGTCACACAGAAAGGTATTGGAGAAAAAGAGAATGTTTTCTGTATGTCGGAGCCACCTTTGCTTCTGAATAATTGCAAACGAAGATAAAGAAAAGTGAAATATGATCTGAGATGAATTTCACTTCCGTGTACGAAGGTTGTTCAAGTCCCGCCTGGCTTTGGCAAGTAATCGATTGATTTCAGGGCTTAAATTTGGTGCACCATCTAGACCTTCTCTAATAAGCTTCCTGCCAAATTGGCACCTTTCTGCCATTTCTGTATCAATTTCACAAGCTCTTTTCAGAAGAAGCCCTCCAGAGGTATTGAAAAACCACTGGGCCACTGCCGCTATCAGCTGAATGGCATTTTGAAGGTGCTCCCAATGGTTTTCTTTAGCCAAGGTTAGGAAAGGAAGGTAATCTGCTGGTGCGAGTGTGAGAAAAAGGTATGATTGGGCAGTATTTCGATGCAGAGATCAAGATATGCTTCAACCCCAACCTTTGTTTTTAAAGCAAGGTCTTCGTCTTTCCGGATAAGGGTGTCTTTTGGGGCCTTCCCTTGGCTTTTGCCAGTCGTTTCTTATCGCACTTTCTGGGTGGAATTCTTGATGTTGCATCTGTTGCCAGTTTTTTAATCGTTTTGGAAGTCCCCCAGAATGATCCCATCCGAACCCAAAAAAGCTGCCCGCACCCCCTCCCAAGGACGGTTGGGCATATCCATATCTTGTACATCATGCATTCGCCATGGAATATGATCACACAGCCTCTGGATGGCCATCATGATTTCTTAAATTTCATTGGCCTCTGTGGGTCAAAAATCACATCAGACTGTTGATGCTCCATCTGGCACAAATTCGGTCGCACTGTCAGATAATGGAGTAGGACATGCTAAATCAACAACAGAAAATAAAGTATGCACAACACGGAACTGAAATTTTGCCTGGAACCCACTGAAAGACCGATGTCAAAGTGTGCAAGAAAGGAAAAGGCTCGGACTTGTGCAACAGGCGAAAGCCAGGTGGGACTTGAACAGCCCACGTAAAGGGTCGTTTTGTCATCTTTTTCTCAGTGCTGTTTCTTCAAGATTTGTTTGTGCGATTGCGTGTTATGATGTGATGCTGAATTAACCTGAAGTATTTTTACCTTGGCATCGATTTCGGTTTTTATTTGTAAAATAACCATGTGTGCATCTGATCTTTCTATGCTCTGTGCAAGAGCTTTTAACTGTTCTTTTTTTGTAGATCGTTGATGCCACTGGTAAAGAAAGCTGTTGTGAATAGCAGGCTTTGTTTTTTTAATTTTGAGGGCAGAGATTTCATTGACAGTACCTTTTGAGGCACCTGGCATGAGTATCATTGCACTTCCTGTTTCAAAGACTCCATCTTCTTCACATGGGAATCCAATTTCACAATGCTCGGCACGGATGTGGGTGCTTATTTTCTTCCAACAATTTCCAACGCAAAATTTTCAAAAGCAGTTTCAATCGCTGCATGTATTTTTCGATCTTGATGCATCGCAGACTCCTGCGAAATCTGATGATACAAAATAGTTGGGAAAGGTGGGAGGAAATTTGAATCCCGAAACCAGATTGCAGTGGATATTTTTCGGTTTTTTAGCTCTTATGAAGCAACGAGCAATGATTTTTCCTGAGGTCCCATGACTGTTCCATTCTGCCG
Organism: Sinentomon sp. SZTP_YWyxl; assembly: GCA_030068105.1. Lineage (NCBI taxonomy): Eukaryota > Metazoa > Arthropoda > Protura > Sinentomata > Sinentomidae > Sinentomon > Sinentomon sp. SZTP_YWyxl. Next base: position 1,723 of record JASGXE010018450.1, read on the forward strand.
TGATGAAAAAATGATGAAAAATTTTGAAAGATTTATTGTGTTTTTGTGTTGATTTATGCGCTATCACATCAGTTCAATGTATTTGGCACAATTTCTGTTTTTGGCATTTGTCACTGAATGTTTTACCATTCTTTTGCACATCATTTTACCTGCTGATTTTTTCGCTTTCACATCACTTCAATGCATTTATTTGGCACAATTCCTGTTTTTTGGCATTTGTCACTGAATGTTTTCCCATTCTTTTACACATCATTTTACCCGCTGAATTTTTCGCTTTCACTTCACTTCAATCTATTTGGCACAATTCCTGTTTTTTGGCATTTGTCACTGAATGTTTTACCATTCTTTTGCACATCATTTAACCTGCTGATTTTTTCGCTTTCACATCACTTCAATGCATTTATTTGGCACAATTCCTGTTTTTTGGCATTTGTCACTGAATGTTTTCCCATTCTTTTACACATCATTTTACCCGCTGAATTTTTCGCTTTCACATCACTTCAATGCATTTATTTGGCACAATTCCTGTTTTTTGGCATTTGTCACTGAATGTTTTCCCATTCTTTTACACATCATTTTACCCGCTGAATTTTTCGCTTTCACATCACTTCAATCTATTTGGCACAATTCCTGTTTTTTTGGCATTTGTCACTGAATGTTTTTCCATTCTTTTGCACATCATTTTACCTGATTTTTTTTTTGCTTTCACATCACTTCAATCTATTTGGCACAATTCCTGTTTTTTGGCATTTGTCACTGAATGTTTTTCCATTCTTTTGCACATCATTTTACGTGATTTTTTTTTGCTTTCACATCACTTCAATGCATTTATTTGGCACAATTCCTGTTTTGTGGCATTTGTCACTGAATGTTTTCCTATTCTTTTGCACATCATTTTACCTGCTGATTTTTTCGCTTTCACATCGCTTCAATGTATTTGGCACAATTCCTGTTTTTAGTATTTGTCACTGAATGTTTTCCCATTCTTTTGCAGATCATTTTACCTGTTGATTTTTGCGCTTCACATCACTTCAATGTATTTGGCACAATTCCTGTTTTAGCATTTGTTCACTGACTGTTTTTCCATTCTTTTACACACCATTTTACCTGTTGATTTTTGCGATATCACATCACCTTAGTGTATTTGGCACAATTCCTGTTTTTAGCATTTGTCACTGACCGGAATAAAAATAACCCGGACCGATTTAGAGCAAGATGGCCATAACTGCCAAATAACCAAGTTTTCCGATTTTTTTTCTATTGGTATTTTCAGCCACTAGCCAGCAAAATAAATGACTTAAAATGCATTGCGATATCAAAGATAATCAAGTTTATTCATTAGCAGATGTCACGTTTTTGAAACGTGTGGTTGCATTGGCATACATAAACATTTTGCTTTCTTTTGTGCGAATAAACTCCATGTCTTCAGATTGCCTCATTGGTCATTACTGCCCAATGACCTACACAAAAATGAGTTTTGACCAATTTGTGTTTGGTGTTTGGCAATCTGCAGAATGATAATTCACATCTTTTTGCGATCTAAAGAGAGAGAATTATCCACTTTATCGCTTTATAACTCTGGGTGATTTTATGATTTGATGATTTTATGATCATGTCAGGGACTGACGGGGTTAGTACAAACTTTGGTGTGCATTCCTTTTCATTGTGTGCTGTTAAAGCATGGAATGGCATTCCACTTATTATCTGAAGTGTGGGCTTCGCGGTCCGTTTATGGTTTCTTTGCGCCGAGATCTTCTGTACAAATACGTAGGTTGAACCAAAAGTCTTTGCAACTGCCCTGTGTTTTTATAATCTTTTGGAATATTTGTTTTCCCCCTATTGGAATCCTTCGAGGTACTCTTCCTCGACATGTGCACAAAGTTGCAATCGAATCGGTCACTTATTACATGTTTAGTGGTGATATGTTTGGGGAGTGTTTCGATGCTCTGAATTCACCACTTTTGCCATGTCTCGAAATTGATAAAACCGTTTTTTGGTGATGGCCTTCTTGACTTTCGATAGCAAAATTTCAAGATGCCAAATAAAGATGGAAAGGCAGATGGTGCAGCTCCTCAGCTTTATTTTCAGCCATAGTGGTACAAATTCATCTTGTTTTGTGGCAGGATGCTCATGTCATGCAAAATCAGAAATTTGGCTGTTCTGATCTTGGCTGTTTTTGGCCGATTTCTTCAAAATGCTCGAGGAGATATGTCTCATACTGGTATTTTTTCTGCAAGTAGAGACCCCAAGGAATGCACACTGACGAATATGGGGCCATGAAAATGGTAGAAAATGATGTAGCAATGATGTTGAGCTCGTTCAAGGCCATATTTGGACACCGTGTACGAGCGCTACTTCTAAACTCAATTTTTCAGCTTTGAAATAACTTATCTGATTTTCAACAATGCAATATGAACAACAGAAACCACCAAAAACTCGTTTCAAATGGGCGAATTTTTTGGTCACAATTTCGTCAAACCGCATCCATATGGAAAAGTGGATGTGTTAGGACAGTTTGTCGAATTCCGTTATTTTCAACTGTTGAAAATGCCAATTGTGCCAAAACCAGCAGACCGATTTGCTTCACATTTCAAACTGAAGTTGACAAGGAGCTGATCTTCCTCAGGTGGATTTATCATCAAATTCTTCTGAACGGTTTAAAAAATACAAGGCAGTTGCAAAGTCTTTTGGTTCAACCCACGTATTTGTGACTGCTGCAATTCATAATGAGTCGTGAAGGTAAATTAGCAGGCATGCCGCCAGCTGCATGTGATTCGCAGCTCATGAGCTTCGTGACCATTTTCTCAACAGTTGTAACAAAAAATCCTGCTAGGTAACAACCCACGAGGTGATGTCTTCTGCTGAAAGCATTGAACCTTTAACGATCGATGCCAATTTACCTGCTGTAAAACTGCCAATAAACGTTTAGGCTTATTTATTTTCATCTGTTTGTGTTTGATTTAAGTTTAACAATTTAAAACTTTTTTAAAAAATAAAAACAAAAACACAAAAAGGCTCATATGAGCTTTACAAGTGACATGCGCAATTTTTGTTTTCAACTAAGCATGCGAGAACAGTGATGTTGTTGGTGACCTGGCTTTTACCAAGGATCAGACATTAACGCAATTCTACTGTTCTTTTCTCCAAAGTCAGTTGTTTTTCACCTGCGGAACAGTGTAACACTGTCAGTGTTCCATATTTCTGGCATTTGATGAGGACCTGGCGGCATCTGTTGGGGTCCGACAGCAATTGCAGACCCGTACCATGCCCGTGATTTCTGACGACTTATCCATCAGGCCTTTATTGGATTGGAAGCCTGGTGTTCATGAATTATCCGCTTCATAACCTCTTTGAGTCCGCGTCACCTTCACAAGAAACATGAAATCTCTGGGCATCAGAAATTTGATATCCAAGTTGTAGATCCCAATTTGGGCCAAACTAACGCAAAATTCACAGATTAGAAACTAGCAAAATCGACATGGTTCATCGTTTGGGTGCCATATTCATGGTGCCGGCCTTGGGCCATCTTTGAGTTGCACATTTGTGGCCCAAACCTGCAAAAACATACAAACATGTATCAAACAAAAAATGGTCCAAACATGTTTTTCGAATAACATGCATTGATGAAGCTATTGAGCAGAGGCTGAAGAAAAGTTTCTTCAATTTCCTTTTCGTTATTGAAAAAAGCCACAAAGCAAAATTTTGCAGGCACGGGTTCAAAAGCATTTAAAACAAGGGTCTCCAATAAAGGTGACAAAAACACTGAATTAAACGTTTGAAAACAACAAAATAGAAAACACTTGAAATCAAGTGTTTAAAAACAACAAAATTACCATATTTGTCGGAACAAAGGATTGAAAAAAAAAATGGTTTGAATGTTCAAATGGAATAAGAAGTAGGACTAAATCTGAAAAAGTCTAAAATTGGCAAATCTGGACTTGTTTTTGTAGAAAAGGGGCCTGTTTTTTGACAATTGTTTTAAAACGAAAAGTTGAAGAAAAAAAAACGTTCAAAAAATGTTTCAAGCGACCCATCCTGTTTTAAACATTGTTTTTGAATAATTTGCTTCCAAATTTGTTTTAAACAGCCAAAATCTGTCTCCCGGTGTGCATACTTAAGAGATTGTTTTGTTCCTGTTCCCAGTACTTGCCTTTAAAAATTATGCAAAAAACATTTGAATTGTTCCATTTTAACTCTCATGGTTTAATAACGAATGCCAGTTTTTGTTTTCTGAATTGTTCGCCACACACTCTTTAATTCACTGACATGTTTTTTTGTAATTTATTCATTGCTATTTTATTTTTATTCGTGATTGTGCTAGTGTATTGAATCTCAGGTCTCATTTTTTGACGAATCCCGTGTTCATGAATATACATACTCATGTTATGAGAACAATGCGGACTTGATAGTTTTTAATTTGAGTTTGGCTGAATGTTTTTGATTTGCGTTTGGTGATCTTTCCCCCTCTGTGCAATTGTTGAAAGATGGATTTGACGAGAGATGTACTGCCTCATAAAGGCTAAGAAAGTAGTGGCGAAGAGGCACAATCTGGGTAGTTTAAATATTAAAATGCTGTTAGAAATGTACTCGTAAGAGCTCTAATTGACAAGTTGGAAAAGATCATTTTGGCTGAAAAAGCTATTCAACCAAAATTTTTGAACCAACCTGTGATTGCCAGAATTGCTGCAACAATAATAAAATTGCAGACTCTGTGAGATGTGTGCCAAATTGTGTGAATGCATTGGCTTCAGCGCTGGCTAAATAAACTTGGTGCTCAGTGCTGGTTTGCAGCTAATCAAGCATCTCTCACCATGCTTTTCTTTTGGCTATGACAGCTGGCAAAATGCTGAATGATTTTCAGATAAAAACCCCTCAGTTGGTTGATATCTTACCAGTACAATGATCGATTGACCGCATTTCCGTTCAGTTTTTCAGTGAGGTATTTTCTGCCTCAGCTGGTATTCCCCAATGATTCAATTGAGGGGAAAACTTCATTAGCTTAAGCCATGTTTCTCTACTCCTGGACTCCCAAGAATTGTCCCAAAACAGAGCACTGTTGGTGATACCTGGAAAATGCATTGCCCCATGGTAAATTTCTTGATGTCTCATGCTATCTGACACCTCATGGTATCACCATGGTATTTTACTGCAGTTCATGAAAAGAATGGATTGTTGTTCAGCTTTTCTCTTGTTGAACTCTTGACATGAACATTTTTGGATTTGTTTGATGCTTTGAGAGTTATCAGGTCATCAAGTCATGAAAGAAACTCCTCCAATAGGACTACCATGTTTTTTTTCAGGTGTTGAAAAGTATTTGAGAACTGGAGTTTTATATTTCAGAACTGAAAGTTGAGAGCTGAATTCACCCTAATTTTCTTGAAAAACTGTTACAGGAAATTTGAAATTGTCAAGGGATTTTCTGCTTACCGCAACTCCAGGAACTGCCAGATAATTGAAAAAGTCAAAGGCAAAACTATGCTTGTTGGGTGTGCGACAGAACAGATACCACGCAGTCACACATGCACACACACACACACACCCGCATGTTCCAGGCTTGGGGTAGGTAGTGTCAGAGATGTTGTCGGTATTTAAACGAAGAGATGAGATCAATAAATCAATAATTATTGTGGATGTGACTGGAATTTCCAGATGCCTAATCACTGCATGACTGTGGATAGGTAGGCGGTCACTTTGATGCAGTTTTACTTCTTCTAATGATGATTTGTGGTTTGATTTTTTTCAGAACCACAGACTACTTTTGGACAGAACCACAGACTACCAGTGTACAGACTTGGTACACTGGTAGAATACCAACGAATTGTGTAATGAATGCCAACGAATTCTCTTATGGTGAATACCAATGATCTGTCTAATGGTAAATACCCACCAGCGATCTATCTAACAGCATTGAAGTTATGGAAAGGCAATGTTTTGGAGTTATGGATTTCACAGCTGATACCTTGCAAGTAACTGAATCGGTCGGTAGTGAGAATTCATTCATGAATGGGGAAACTGAGGAATCATCTGAATGTAACCTAAAAAATCTGCAAGGTTGGCTATTTTACAAAACCAGCGCTTGTTTACCAATCATGAGTTTTTGGCATCAGCGTGAAGTTGAGGCTCAACTTCATTTTACCACTCAAGAACATGACGAGTCCAATGTATTCTTATCTTTTCTCAAATATTCACCTTCATGGCTTAGGTAATTCAAGAACCGTGTAAAAATTGACTGCACCAGCTTCGTGTGTCAATTTCCCCAGAAATAAATGCGGGGTTGATGAGAAATTTTTGCGGTTGGGTGTGCCTTCATTCCAGTGGTTTTAGCATGGGGATCGGTGGTTTTACAAACAGCCCATCTCAGGTGCGTGAACTTTTTACCCACCAAAATAGTCTTCAATGGCTGGGTAAAGTGATTGTTGTCCTTATGTCAGCAAGCCCTGTTGATAGTAATGCAACATTTTATTGAGACTACATGTGTGGTAACAATGTCAATATTTGTGGTTACAAAAAAACGAAAAGAGCTTGTTTTTATCTTTTAGACCCAGTGCAACATTCTCCATCTGTTATGAATCAATTGAAGTGGAGTATTTCCACAATCGTCAAGATGTTTAAAGCGGGGGGGGGGAGAAAGGAATTGATGATGAAATGAAACTATGCACTAGGTTTGGGGAATCATGCCTTGGAATCCTAGCTTTGCGAATCCAGAAACAACGATCTGAACTAAATGAAGAAGAAAACCAGGTAACAAAGATTAGAGAAAGGTATTTATTATCTACTAAATGAGGCCACACACACTCTGTGCCAACAAGGTTATTGAAGATACACCACGGGAGGATTACTTTGCAAGGGACAGCTCAGCAATAATTGCGACGAGACAAGCTAAAACACGACAACACAATTGGGTTTACTGGTTAAAAACACACTGGTTAAAAACTGGTTAAAAACAAGTAAAAATACAGTTTGAACCCACTGGTTAAAAACTGGTTAAAAACAAGTAAAAATACAGATTGAACCCAAAAGAGGAGAAACGTTTAAAAACAATAATGCAACACGCTAAAAAATGTATAGGTAAAAAGTAAAAAAGGTTCAAACCATGATGATAAAAAACATAAAAAAATAACAACAGATGACACAACTCCCACGGGTGCTCAATAAACGTGGAGGTGACACCGATCTTCACTCCCACAATGTCCTCTTCTATGTGAAACAATGCTGCATGTTCCAGTTTAATACAGCAAGCAACCCGGAGAAACCCTCAACTTTCAAAGAGAGTCAAATCAGCTGAACTTTGTTATTCAAATCTGCCTGCAGAACGCTGATAAATGGAACATGTTTCGGAATCCGTCCGGTGACTCTTGGACCCCAAAGAAACTACAAAGTTCAGTGGTCGTTTCTCTTGCCTCTCACCAAATCACTTGAAATATGCGGTAAAAGGTTTCTCTGTATGCACCCTCTCAAAAGTGGCCCCTGAGAAATATGAAACACACGCCACTCCAAAAAAGGACACTCAACATAATCTTTCTGACTGACGATGAAATTCCTCCCAGTTTTGTACCGAAAACTGTAGCAGCTGTGCCACTCAAGCCACAGAGAACCTCGTGCGCTTCAGAAATATGGTCATATGTTCACCAAAGAATGGACTCTTTCTAAATGGTTCTTTTTTTCTCAAAAAGGTTCAAAGGGTGTTTCTCTCCAAAGAACTTCCTCCCAAAATTGGTAAGTTATTCTCACTGCAAGATCCTCGGCACAAAACCCTCACGATTTCGGAAAAAACCAACAACTCTCTTTTCTGTCATGCATTAATGCTCTGCGTGCACCCAACATCAAGTGTCTCAATTGAAAATTACACTCTCTATGGCACTGGACACCACTTACCCAAAGGGCATTTCCTGAACGACAGGTAGAAATTTCGCTTCTCCACAGATGACAACAGTTCAGAACTTTCTAACTTCGAATGGATATCTAGGCACTTCCTAACTTCGAGTGGATTTTCTTGATACTTATCTGTCCAACAAAATGCACAGCTACTGTAAAAATCGACAAGGATTGCAGGTCTCGCGTCAGCTCAACTTCGACGCCAACCAATCGTTTTTCACTGCCAGTTTCACAAGTTTCCAGCCTTCCACCCAACTCAACCTTCACTGATCTGCATCGAAAAACTGACTAAACTGAACGAAAAACCTGTTTATCAACTGCAGCGTTGCTTTTTTTATCCCACTCCACTTCACAATTGCAGTCGTTCAATTTTCTTATCAAAAAATTCAGATTTTTTATCATAAAGAACACAACCATGTGTGTGCTCTCATTTCCAGCATGCAGGTCACCACGAGAAATTCCAATTTTGTGTACACAGCTGCAGGCTGCTACATGTTGGTTTGGCCGATGCCTTTACCAGACTTAACATTCCAGGCCAATACAACATACATTTTCGCCACCATATATTCGATGCTTGACGATTTTCTGTAAATTGTTGTGCAGTGCATCTTTATTTCCACATGGCCGATTGCGGCAGTTCATTTCATGCTCTCCGCAAACACATTTCATACGTTTCAATAACAAAACAGGAAAATCAAACAAAGTTGAGAAACAGTCCAATTGGAATTTCCATCCGTTGGAGAGTGAATTTTTTGTGAGCTCATATCAGCAAATTGCAGCACCGAAACGGAGCACTTGTTATGATCACTGAATGTTTTCTTTGAGAGTTTGTCGAGGATTCTCCATTCATCCAGAAAATCCACAATTTTGCAGCCATGACAGACCGATATTTCAACATTTCTTCAACTTACGTCAGTGGCTCTGCCTTTGGGACCCCGCTTGGTCGCTGCTTGAACCAGCGATATATACCTACATCTTGCACCACTTCTTCCCAGAGGTGAGGATCCACGACAAGACAAAAGAATGGAGTAATTTTGGTCTAAAAATGACCATAAAATTGACAATCACAGAAATTTACCCCCTGATCCCCAGCTGGGCTTCGCCAAGATAATTCCGTGATCAAGCCCCCTTCAAAAAAGATACGGCATTTATGTGAGGTGCGATCTACTTTTTACATCCGTAGATCAGTAGGTAAACACCAGGTTGTATGTGCGCTGACACTAACAGTGGGCTGACATCTCGCAGTAGCAATTGGTTGAGGTTGCGTAGGAAGGTTAGGTCAAATTTAGTTAACTTTGTCAGAATTTTGGAAATTAGAAATGGATAAGACACACACTTCAATATTCCTGGCTACACCACTCTCCGCTAATTCGATAAAAGAGATTGATTCCATTCTCTGTGAGAGTGGTTCCTAAATTGAAAAAGATGGGGTATACATTTTTAGAAATTTTTAGGCCAACATGCATTTGCAGGCAATGCTGCATGTTGGCCTGCAGAAAATCGAAGATCAGAGTTGCATTGAAAGAATAGCGAATACGAAAGCCAAGTTCCTCACATCGGCTTCGATCGACTGGTTCTTGACAAAGGCATCAACAAGGTTTTGCAGGAGTGAATTTGAAATGCTTGTTCTCAGAAAACGTTCTTGCGTTTCATACAAAAAATCTAGAACAGAATGAATAGTGTTTACCAATGTACCTCTTTGATGTAGGCCCTAATTGATATTTTTGCACAAATTGTGCATGTATTGTGTATTTATTTGCTATTGTGTTGCGCTATTCTTACTATTTTCAGCATTCGAGCATTGTAATCCTTTAAGTCATTCAGAGGGATCCGGTGGGCCAAAGTCTGAAGTCGAAAATGTTCAGAATCAGAAGATCCAGGGCCAAGAAATAATTAGCAAGAAAATTGACATTCATGGGCAAATAACCCTGGACCAGAGCACAGGACAGCTCCCTATTCGCTGTGATCAATGCAGTTACTCCACGCATCGACATCGGAACTTGCAGAAGCATCGCACGTATCACACCAAGCGTTTTGCTTGCACATTTTGTGATTACAAAGCAAGCGAGGCTCGATACCTTGATTGCCACATCAGAAACAACCATACGGGTGATAAACCATTTCAATGCTCACATTGTGACTACAAATGTGTCAGCTCAGATCGTCTGGAAGACCACTTGAGGACTCACACTGGTGAAAAACCTTTTTTATGTACTTTGTGCGGGCATAAGTTATCTGCGAAGTATAGATTGCATGCTCACATGAGAAACCACAATGAAAAGTTTGTTTGCCCTCACTGTCAACGGATCGTCAAGTCATGCCACAAGTTGAGACATCTTCAGTCTCATAGTTTGGAAAATTCTTTTACTTGTGACCACTGTCAAAAGATGTGTCGAAATCGCATCGATATCAGAAATCATATCCTGAATTGCCATCTGAAAGAGAAAAGATTTTCCTGTTCCTATTGCGATTTCAAAACTCATGTGGCTTCGAACCTAACAGTTCATATCAGAACTCATACCGGCGAAAGGCCTTATCAGTGTACTGATTGCTCTTCGAAGTTCAAGTCCTATTGTAATTTGGTAGTCCACAGGAAACTTCATACCGGAGAGAGAAGGTTTGCATGTATTCATTGCAAATCAACTTTCATTCAGAAAATCAATCTGGATGTTCATCTTCGTGCTCATCATCCCGACAAACTGTAAAGTGTTTGGATGCAATTAACTCAGCTGTAACATAGTTTCCTCAGTACCTGTTCTGTTTAGCTCATCCTGTTTGCTGGGGCAGGCTGGGTTGCTTTCAATGATTTTGCATTTTTGGGGCGATTTTTTTATTGTTATGTCAATTAAACGACTGCAATGATTTCGTCAGGCAAAACCAACCTGTCAGAAAAGGCGATCCCAGGATTTTATTGACATGCGGATGGGGGGGGGATCTAACACAATTATGGAATCTTTAAAAAAGACGTTGGTCAGATCTTAAAGTGTCCTTTGATGATCAGGGTTAGTTGTGGCGACAAGTTCCCATGCTTCAAATCATTGAGAAACAGTTTGTACTTGCAAAGATCGATCCAAGTTCCAGTTTCACTTCACGACAAGTCCAAATAAATTACAGGTGCAGCAAGAATGAGACTTTTCTGGTTTGTGTGAAGTCCACATTTCGAGGTTTGATGTGCGCACAAAGGCGTGTGCATGAGATTCCTGCAATTTAAACGGGAAAAGTGAAATGCAACTGGTGATTCAAGAGCCCGAGCTGCATAAAACATCAAAACCGAGTAACTTACTGAAAAATATAGGAAGAGCAGACAAGGCAAACTCAAAGATCTTTTCTACAATCTTCAATATACAGTGGTGCTGACCCCACAGGACATCACACACAATCTTCGTCATTTGAGGTAAAAATACCTTTCTACGCAACAGATGTTATGCAGGGTGTAGTGGGTATATTTTTCTCTCTTACACATGTTAAAATATATCCTGAATGGAGTGTAGCATGGAGCAAACCAGCATATGAAGCATGCGCCAAAAGCCCACCCAAAGTTTAAGAACAATAAACCCTCTCAGTTCACAAGAATCGCGTCTGTGAATCGCATCTGTTCAAGAATCACAGTATACTCGTATATCGCATCTGGGAGTTCTCTAGTCCACCCTCCACCCTGCAAAAACGTCAGTTTTATTTAATTTTAAAAACCCAGCGATCAGCATCCCCCAGGATGGTGGATGTTTCACAAGAATGCAATTTTGCCTTTTTGTCTCACTTTGGTGTGACAACTGCTGGCTTGCTTTTTTGACTGTAAAATGGTGAGGTGGTTAAAAATCGTGGTGAGTAAAAATGTTGTAAATGTGAGTTGAACCAATGAGAGCTGTGGTAAATATGCAATTTCGGGTCGAAACATTCGCAACACTGGGGTGCAACAGGGTGAATGCATGAAGCCAATTCAGGGTCCACAGTCGTCAATATATCAAAAACACCATTTATGATCTGAATTACACTTCAAAAACACCACTTTGATCTGATTTTCACTGCAAAAACAGGGTTCTGTCACAATTTTTCCCATAACAAGATTTGAATTTCGTGGGGGGGGAGGGTCTGAAGCCCCTGAGCCCCCATAAGATCGCCATTCCCTGTAAGCAGTTCATGTCCATTCTGATATTTTTTAGTCAGGCATGATCTCGAGCTTGATCAAAAACGTTGGTTGTTCTGTTGTGCCAGTTTTTATTGCTCCGGAAATGTTTTTCAACTTCAAAATTGTGTTCGTAAACATCCTTGCCTCTGAATATTTTGTAAAATTTTTGCTAAATTTTGCAAAATTTTCGTTGAAGCATAAATGCTCGCAAATCACGTAATCACCAATGCCAAATGACCAGGGTGACATGGTAGCAGAATGTGAGGTTTGTCATGAAAGATGATCCACACTTCCTGTGTGGCCTGGGAATTTGTGTAACTCACGGTGTGCTGACGTGCAACTTGTGTTTGAGATAAAATTTATCATTTTATCACCAATCATCTAGCTCGGATCCAAAAATCAGCAAATTACAGGAATGTGAGAAACAGGATAGTTTGCTGATAAACCACAATCTAGGATTGTTACCCGGTATTGACTTCTCCCCCATTGGTGTTTGTTGTTGGCAGCCCTTTTTCCTTGTTGTACCTTGATTTTAATACCAGATAAATACCTTACCTTTGTGGATATAAAACAGGCAAGGTCAGTGCAACCTTCTCAAAATTGGAATACATGCAAGTTTTGATCTTTTTTGGTGAATATTGATGCCAGCAAATGTCTCACCTTCGTTTGAGGTTTCTTGAAAGGCGATGACTTTTGTCTTGGTCTCCCCTTTACAGCCAATTCCAAAAGAATGTTTTTCGGATAGTCTCAAGCTCAAACTGTTCTCTGGAGAGGTGATGTTCAAACAAATGATTATAAAGTTGTAATTTCTGAGCCTTTGGAAGGTAATTCTTCCTTTTGGCCGGACGTCAAAGTCACCAACATCATGAATCCCGGTGCTCCTGGTCGAAACAGGCTCAACTTTTACGTCCGGTCAAAAGGAAGAACTACCTTCCAAAGGTTCTGATGTCCTACGCATGGCTAGCTACCAGAATGGGGAAGCTCCACGTCATTGGCTAGCTACCAGAATGGGGTTCTTGGTCATCCTATGCGGGTACGTGACGTCACCAGGTGTACCTAACGAACCAGTTTGTGAAGTCAAAAGGTGTTGGCATCATCATGGCTGGCTGCAAGTATTGCCGTTGTAATTTCTGCACCGCTGAACCCGTTTTGATAGTTTCATCCCTCCCACACGCCTCTGCTTTCTTCAAAAGGTGGTTTATGATATGTCATTTCTCTGGGGCGAAATGAACTTCGAAAAATCGCCAAAATGCGTTATAAAAATGCAAGAATAAGTGTAAAATTTTGGGTGCAAGTTCGGGCACCCTATCTCAGGGAAAAAGGGGGAAAATGCAAAATAAAGCTTTTGCGAAAAAACATCTTACAGAAGATCACTCTAACTGCTTTAATGGTTTGCCGTGGAACATTGGCTCAAATTGCAAAGTTGTGGCACCTGTCACTCCGAAATTCCACGTGAAGGTTTCACCCTCTGCACCCTGTTTGTTGCTCGCTGGCGGTGGTGTTTCCAAAAAGGGTGGACTTGGTAATAAGAAACCGGCATTCTTTGAAGACCTCAATTGAAGGCAAGAAAATTGCTTGCTATGGGCGGTTGCACTGTCACCCTGCAATAGATTTTTTTGCTGTTGTTACGAACTATTTAAGACTGATTTTTTCAATTGTTTGGATCTCCTGCACTGCGCGGCAACTATATTTGTCCCAGTCCCACCCAGGAGAGTGTTTTATTTAGTTTTAATGCATTACGTATATTTGTCATTTTATCGGCTATTTTTATTCATGGCCTTGGAACATGTGTTAAGCTGTTGACTGTTTTACTCTCTGCCGCTCAGTTGTTGCGTTTTTACGGGTTTATCCAACAGTATTTTGTGCTGTTTTGTTGTGTATTTGTGTGCGAGAATGTTGTCAGTTTTTGCTTGCTAAACACTGCTGGATATCTAAAGATTTGAAATGGTCAGAAACTCATGAAAATATCATAATCATGTGGCTAAATCGTGTACTGTCGCAAATTTTTACGCGAGCTTTTGGTCATGGATAATTTTTTGGTATTTTGACATCTCCTGGAAAACGTTTGGTTTTGTGCATTTATCAGGGTTGCCACTGACCTGGAAAACCTGCAATTGTCAGGGAATTTTTTTTATTCTTCTGAAAAACCTGGAAAAGTCGGGGATTTTTGCTGGTGGAATGGAAAGTCAGGGAATTTTGGATACTTTTTACAACACGAAAGTCTCTCGAGTCCTAGTGATCGAGGGAGCTGAAGGACGTGAGAGTGTATCGAACAGTAAAAAAAGCTTGAAATGGTCAGAAACTCATGAAAATATCATAATCATGTGGCTAAATCGTGTACTGTCGCAAATTTTTACGCGAGCTTTTGGTCATGGATAATTTTTTGGTATTTTGACATCTCCTGGAAAACGTTTGGTTTTGTGCATTTATCAGGGTTGCCACTGACCTGGAAAACCTGCAATTGTCAGGGAATTTTTTTTATTCTTCTGAAAAACCTGGAAAAGTCGGGGATTTTTGCTGGTGGAATGGAAAGTCAGGGAATTTTGGATACTTTTTACAACACGAAAGTCTCTCGAGTCCTAGTGATGGAGGGAGCTGAAGGACGTGAGAGTGTATCGAACAGTAAAAAATGTTGTTTGGCCAGATGATAATATCTCGCCATAAATCAGTGGTGTCATAATGGCCTTTTTGTACCCTTGGAAGCTTTCACGTGCTGTTGTTTCATCGGGAATCATCTTTTTTCAGCTCAGTGCCTGGCTTCGGTAGTTGTAATTAAGAAAACCGTTGGGATGCGCATCGGCCTCCGTTGTGGGCCACGATGAGTTTTATTTGTCTTTTTTCATGGTTTTTTCTGTGCACAAACCGGGGTCATTGTCTTCAATCGATGCGGCAGGAACCGGTTTCTTTAAAAACAAGTTTGAAATTCCAATGCGGAATCCGCGAATTCTCTACGAGTATTTTGAAGGCTACAATACATGTTCAAAATGCAAGACATTGTTGTTGTTACAAAATAACAACAATCAAGTGGCAACAAAATTGTAGCTTTCTTACATATTGTGATCATGTTTCGAGAATTGGTGTTGAATTGCAGGAGATGTCCTCCCCCAAAAGGCATATGACAACGAAGTGTTCATAAATAACAATACAAATTTATCTAGGCAATAAAAACTCATTTGACAAGAGGGTTGATGTGGGCGGGTCAGGTGAATCTATTTAGCATCTGGAAAAATTTGACCGGGTAGAGGGAAACCTGGAAAAGTCAGGGAATTATGTTTTAGGAATATAGTGGCAGCCCTGTAATTGCATTTTTTCAAATGTTTGGGGGTTGATCTATTATTCAAAGCGTTATTAATTCTTTTGTTTCTTAGTGCAAACTAATTGACAGTGCCTCAACTGGAAAACAAACCAAAAAAAAAAAAAAAAAAACAACCGTCGCTACCCCTTGATTGCACCCTCAAATTTCAATGTCAATCGGTGAATTGCTGATTTGGGTTGCTGGCTAGTCTCTCTGTTAAAAATAATCCTGGAAATAGTCAAAATCCAAAAACGAAATGCAGCGATTACAGACTGAGGCCATGGTAGACTCCAGCTGAATGATGAGAGGGGGAAGAATTAGAAGCGCGATGTGTATTGAAGGCTGGCGACCTCTGTGCAAATTCAGTAATAATCCAAAAAGGTCTCAAAGAGAAGTGATGCATAACGGCAAAATTTCTTTGCTCTGTGAATCCTCACTCAATACACTTCCGAGCAGCTTGTGTTGCCAGAATGCTGGCAGAAGCTATCGATATTTTAAAGGTGTAGAGACTGTGAGAGGGTTTCATTAAGGTATCTTGCATTTCTAAATGGCTTCTGCCACTGATTTCATAACCCCATGATTGGATGATAAACTTTTTGGGGGGAGGGGTGTTCCCGCTTTTTCCCATTGCTGTGTTTCCCACTCTTTGTTGCTCTGATTTTTCCAACTCTTCATTATGTGTATTGCGGGACACTTTTTTATAAAATTAAAATTGAATTTGGAAAACTGATAACACTATTTGTTGATATTTGTTGTGCGGTGTTCAGGCTTAACTTCTCTCTCGCACAAATTAAGCCTTACCCGTTCATCAACGATCCAACGTCGTGGGAATTGTGTGTTGCGGAATTTGCAGATGTCCATCGCATGATGTGCCGGTGCTCCTTCCTGTTGCTGGATCACTGTTTCCATTTCCTTTGCTGTTTAATTCAGGAAAAAAGAACCCATCCAGCATGTTCAGATGAGTTCACAGCTCCATCAAAGAAACATGGGCCAAGCAGGGCATTGCCTCTGATCCCTGCCCACACGATAACATGAGGCGGGTGCAGGATGATTTCTTCGGCGAAATGGGGTTGGCATCAATAGGAGTAGAAATAAACATTGAGGGCGGCTGAATTGAGGGGCACTGCGCACCCAACTGTGAGGAGGACACCAGCATGATCTGCGATGGACAGGAAAGCCTTCGAAGACCTGCCTGTTGGGCAGTATGCATGCATATTGAAGTTTCTCCGCAGAATGTGGCATGTTGTGGTTGGTGGCAGAAAATGCTGGACGGCTCGCATCTGGATCAATTTGGTGGGGGAATGGAGCACTGATTCTGAGACTACAGGTGTTCTTCAGTGATGAGTGGCTGGATGGCGGGTCCTCGGCGCATCTTTTATGTTGCCACTCTGGAAAGCATTCGCAGCCTATGCTTGCATATTGGTCGAGCTTGGTGCTCTCTTTCCCAAATCGTTCCAAGAAAGCGGCCCGAACGTCAACCAAAGATTGATCATTGCGAGTTTTCTCGTGGCACAATTGAGCAGCAACCAGCCTTTCTTCGTTTGTGAAAGGACTTGTGTGTCAACAATAAGTCATAACAAATAGGAACAACACTCCTTGAAGCCTTATTCCTCATTGTGGAAGAGCAAAAAAGAGAACATAAGACAAACTATTTACAAAATAGTGGGATTTATGTTGTAACACCCTATACATTGACTGCCTGAGTGTCTCGAACAAAGAAGAAACCATCTCTTGGCCAATTCTGGGGCTACTTAATTTCTAAAGAGCTTGATCGAGTTCTGTGAATTTCATGTTGTCACCTGTTTTGTGGCACTCAATGTCATTTTTGTCAATGGCCCTGAATTAATGAGTAATTTGAAACCCTAATGGTGGTTGTTGACTACTTTCGCGATTAATCTGCATTGTGTGTTGAAAGAAGACATTAGATTAAAATATTGCACTTCAGATGACATTGGAATTTCTCAAACATTTCCAGACAAAACCCACAAAGTTGGTTGCTCTTTTGAATGCCTGAACGTAAATGGGAATTGGTGGGACGATAGTAGTTTTCTGCCCTCTATCTCTGCACCCCAGTGATTAATTGAGGGGACGATTATTGTTGTGTCTATTCCGAAATTTGATCAGTGCTAGGGACTACCAAAAGCATACTTTTTCTTTTTTACAAAACCTCCGGCTTCTGAACCTGGGTGGTTTTAAGGCAATTTGGCACTGACACGAACACGCTGCATTGTCAGTGGCATTGTAAAGCAAACGAAATTGAGAATATTTGGTTTTCGAGGGCATTTTATGATTGCAGATTTAATGTTTCAAAAAACGATCTGAAATAAAAAAAAAAACCAGAATGGACTCAAATGAACAGTGTCAATCATAGGCTGTTCCTCTGTTCTGCAGCTGGTGGTTGATTCTCGGCAAAACATAAGCTGGAGACAATTTTACCTTCACTGTGACATTGCTAATCTCTTCGGTTTCCAGACTGTTCCTTTACCTCCTCATACCTAACAGATCACAGCTGTCTCGTGAATTTCATGCCTAACAAATTTCCAACTTAAATTTCCAAAGAGGACGGAATTCAATGTGTCAATTGTTGTGTCCGCATGCAGAACGATCTTTGTTTCAGAAAAGAGAAAGATAATTCCAAAAGATGTGCTGAAGAAGAAAGGCGCAAAGGTGGAGCATTCAAGAAAGAACCTGTTATTTTTTCATGCTGATTACCTGCTCAGTGGCGGATACATGGGGGGGGGCGGGGGGGGGGGGGCGACCGCCGCCCCCCTTGCGGCCAACAAAAAAAAATATGGCAAAAAATGACTTTTTGGCCGCTACACAAAAAGGTGCTGTTTTTATCGCCGAAAATGACGTTTTTCGCCCAGAAGAAACTCAACGGCTAGAGTATGCATGGAGAAGAAATTTGGAGTCCTGCAGCATGATAACAGTTTGGCAGAACTGTGCTATCCAGACAGACTGTCTCAATACTGCGTATAATGAGAAAAAAGTGATCTTACCCAATCGGTAATCCGTTCCCCCATTTTCACCATCTGGAGTGCTTTTTTGCAATTTTTGCTGCGGATGCTCCCGACCAACTCAAGTTTTATCACCATTTATATCGCTGCCAAGAAAATCTATTTTAACACTTGCAAGGTTGCAATGATTGCCAACAACGGGCGGCGAAGGGTACGCTTGGCTAAAACCTATCACGTGGTACCTGTCCTAATTTGATTGTGTGACGTTGCCATTGCACATTTATTTGTGTGTGTGTATGTGTGATGTTGGAATGTTGCTATTGGCAGAACAATGTTGCCCGACCAAATCTTGGAAAGAAATGTTCGAGTGCAATGCTGGGGCGGCTGCCCTCGAGACTGCCTGCAGCCAGAATCTGAGCTGCGTGAAACAGGTGTCTTTTTGGGAGAAAACCAGTTCTGAAGTGTTCTGAGAGTGGTTTTCAGGAAGCAATTTTTATAAGATGTCTTTGGCTTCTGTGGGGCTTCGCCCCCCAGACCCTCCACCAGGGGCTCTGCCCCTTGGAACCCCGCCGGGGGGCTCCAGCCCCCCGGACCCCCCGGTTCCGGGCGCCTGCGGCGCCATGCTCCGACACCCCCCCTTGACAAGAGGCTGGATCCGCCACTGTACCTGCTATCTAGTTATGCTGATTTTCTGTTATCTTGTCATGCTGATTATCTGTTATCTTGTCATGCCGATTACCCGTTATCTTTTCATGCTGATTCTAGTTTTGCTTGTTAAAATTTATTTCATCCCAGGGTTTAATTTAAATGTTACAATTGTGGAAATGCTTAGGCAAACTTGTGAATGAGGAATTGTACAAGGTAACTGTGAATCTTGAACTGTGAAGCAAAGAACCATATTGTGAACCAATGCTGAGACCTCAATCAGTGCACATTCTGAGAAATTATCCTGTCAACAGTCGACTTCCAGTCAGGGGATGTCCATGCAAAGGTAATTGTTATGAATAGCATTAACTGTTCATTATATCATTTTTGGACATACTTTGACTCACCGCACATGATCAGACTCACACATTGATATATTTCTCCAAGAAGTGTTTTCGATCTAAGAACCCTTAATTGCAAAATTCCTGTTTTCATTTTGTCTGTTTTTGGTGCATTTTGCAGTCCAGAAGATCTCGTAAGGCCTTGGACAAGGTGAGACAAGGAACTCGTTTCTTAAGAATTATTTCATTATCCTTGCACACTCGCAGTTGGCCGCAGAAATGAGTTTTTGTCTGGTCCGGCAGATGGCAGTGGCATTGTTTTGCAGTGTGAACTGTTTCGGTTTGATGTAACGATCAAGTTGATGCCATCTAGAGTTCCGAAACTTTCACAACTTTGTCCTTTTGCTGATGCAAATACGAAAATATGAAGGTTGGAGCATTTTTACGGATAAAGGGCATTCGATCTCCGTGATCAATTATTGCACTCCTTCATTGTCAAGTTAAATTAC
The DNA here is from genome assembly GCA_030068105.1 of Sinentomon sp. SZTP_YWyxl. Classification (NCBI taxonomy): domain Eukaryota; kingdom Metazoa; phylum Arthropoda; class Protura; order Sinentomata; family Sinentomidae; genus Sinentomon; species Sinentomon sp. SZTP_YWyxl. The sequence goes on from JASGXE010018450.1 coordinate 21,471, forward strand.
AGCATTTGGCCCTATGGTAAACCTAGGTGCGTTGTGAGTGAGGTGATAGTCAGGAGAATTCGTATGTAGATTTCATGGAAAGTTATTCTCGTTTAAAGTGGATTTATGACTTTTCAAATAAACACCAAACAACTGTTTCTGTCATTTTCAGAATGGATCTTGATACCGATGCAACTAATGCACCTAAGTGTGAATCAGCCTGTATCCACAGGGAGAAGATTCAAGATATTGGAATCAAAAAGAATCAAACCTGGAAGAAACATGAATTAAAATTGTATCACTGCGATCAATGCAGTTATTCCACTGATTTTCGCTGTGACTTGAAGAAACATGACCTGCGTCACAGCAAGCCATTTGCTTGTGCTTACGTAAGCTGCGATTACAGATCTCGTAGTAAACAGTACCTGGATGACCATGTAAGGAGCAAACACACGGGAGACAAACCATTTCATTGCCAAGAGTGTGATTACAAATGTCTGACATCAGATCGTCTGGAAGACAGACCACTTAAGGACTCACACTAGAGAAAAGCCATTTTTATGCACTTTGTGTGGGCACGGATTAGCTACGAAAGCAATGTTGTGGTCTCACATGAGAAACCACGATGAAAAGTTTATTTGCCCTCACTGTGAACATGTCATAAACCCAGACCACAAGATGAGACATCTTCGGACTCACAATGCAAGAAAGAATGCATTCACTTGTGACCATTGTCAAAAGATGTATCCAAGTCGCACCCATGTTAAAAACCACATTCTAAATTGCCATCTTAATGAGAAAAGATTTTACTGTTCCTATTGCGATTTCAATACCCACCGTGGTGAAAACATGAGGCTTCATATCAGAAGTCACACTGGTGAAAGGCCGTTTAAGTGTTCCGAGTGTTCATCAAAGTTCAAGTCCTATTGTAATTTGGTGGTGCATAAGAAACTTCACACAGGAGAGAGAAACGTTTAAGTGTTCCGAGTGTTCATCAAAGTTCAAGTCCTATTGTAATTTGGTGGTACATAAGAAACTTCACACAGGAGAGAGAAATTTTACATGCATTCATTGCAGTTCAACTTTCATCCAGAAAATTAATTTGGATGTTCATCTACGTGCTCATCACCCCGATGAGTTGAAGAGAACTTGATCGGAATGAGGAGGTGCAACTTAACTTTCGTCGTTGTTCATTTACAAATACGAAATGCACGAGATTTTGCGTTTGATCTATTTTTAATTGTCGAGTATTACTTTCGTGCCAACCTGAGATCTATTTTGACTGCTGTCCTTTTGTTAGCAGCTATGATCCCATGACGACCGTTTCAGTTTGAGAAGTCTTCCGGGAGATGAATGTCTCAAATCTCCTCTCTTCCTTTATTTAGCCTTTCCTTGAATTCTTATCAGCCATTTTGGATTCCTGCAAGATTCAAGTTGAAACAACACTTGAAAGGGCTTTTCGTAACTTTTGGCATACCCTTCGTATCAGCCATTTTGGATTCCTGCAAGATTCAAGTTGAAACAACACTTGAAAAGGGCTTTTCTAAACTTTGGCCGTTCCCTTTCTAACAATTTTGGAAATTCCTGGATTAAGTTACATTGGGCTTAGTAAAGCTGCAAGTTCTTTCTCAACAATTTGGCTTCTGTTTAGGAAGCATTGTTGGGAATAAAGTTTATCTTTTTTTTTAGATCATGCCAACCATCAGGTGGCTTTTGTTAGGAAGCCAAATGATGAAATGGGGATTATGCTTTTTCTTTTTTTGTTTTCGTTTCCCGGGCACACATCTGGGAGCAGTAAAATTTTGGGGCCCACCCTTAAATTTGGGAATTTTGGAAGTTGGGTTTTGGGAAAAATGTTTTTGCTTTGTTTTGCCCTTGGGCCGTATAAAATGGGACTACAGTTGGTTGGGTTTCTAAGCCCTTAAACCCTCCTTGGTACATTTTTACATTTGGGTTGGGTAAATTTAAATTGAGGTGAAAGTGGTGGGAAAAAAATTTTCTCCGGCAAGATTAAGGCCGGGGCCTTGAATTAAAACTTTGCGGTTAAAATTTTTGTGGTGTGTTCCTGGAACGCCCTTAAAAAACGGTCATGGGTTATGCATTCCTCCGTTCACCTTTGCATAATGGAAAACCTTAAAATTGAATGATACACTAACCAAAAGGCAAAAAAAAGCAAATCCTTGCCCAAGAAAGAATTGGGGCCCCACATTTGCTTTTTTTTTT
>JASGXE010018455.1:0-17394 GCA_030068105.1 Sinentomon sp. SZTP_YWyxl
CCCCAAGCCTATTTCCGGGTTAAAACCGGAACCCTTTTCTTAGGTCGCTTGAACAGGCTTCTCTGCATCAGGGCCCATTTATCCATTGTTGCGAGACGACTAGTGACTCACGTTGTCATTGTTGCAAGAAAAACCCAGATTTTTTTAACTGTTGCAAGACAGATCACTTTCTCTGAAATGAAAAATTCCCAACCTTTTCCGCAAAGGCTATCTCCTCTGGCGAACTTTCAAACAGGCAATATCCCGAGTGAGTTTCATTTTGCCCGGCAAATGAACCTTCAAAGGTTCAAAAATGAGTCAACCAATCCGCACTGGCTGCTGCTGGGCAGTGATCAAATGCTGTTCAACATCACACAAATACAAACGCATCAACATCCGAAGAAACAGAAATCCCTGAATTAAGAAACGCAAGATGATAATTGCACATTCATTGACTGTTCGTGCCTTTCTCGTGTTCCGATGCATGTATAGTGGCGAAGATATTGCCTATCTCATAGGTGCATGTAAAAAATAGCAACTTGGATTTTGGAAAAAATCTGCCCTGCGGAAATAAAAGATACTCTTTGCACCGAGGTCAAAATTCACTTTAGTTTTGAAAGCTCAGTTGCAAACCGGCTCTTTTGCGGCCTGCGCAAAGAGAAAAGAGAGGAAAGAAAAGTTTCGGAGGCGACAGTGAAATCCTGTATGTAAAAATCCTGTATGGGAACATGAATTCCGCCGCCACTATCCACACATGTTTGGCGGCACATTTTTGCTGCCTTGATCCTCGCCAGCAGATCAAGACTGTGATGAAGTTGGCCATGAAGAAAATTGCGGCGAAATTCTCCCGTTTTGGCCATTTTCCTGACCTCGGTTGACTTGCGATGTTGCTGATGTCAAAACATCTTCACAATTCGCACTTCCCATCACGAAAATCATCAAAATCCGGCCATTCTTTTTCTTTCTTTCTTCAAATTCGCTGTCTGATTCTGGGTCTGATTGATGCATTGTGCGCTGGATGGGACCGGGGACGTAAAATTACAAGCGGTTGACGCGGCAAAATGACTCAAAAACCTTGTTTCCCATTCAAATAAAACTCGTTTGAATAACAATTTTTGCATAACATTACCTTTTCCACAGTTTGTTTTTGTGGTTTGACAAGATCGGCCAAAGAGAGCCACACATGCAGGGTGTTCAATAATTGCCTGCGAAAACTTCAACTCCCGACTCTAAAAATGCATTCCGGTCTCCTGAGCTCAGAAAAGACTGACATCTTCTTTCAAGGTTCAAGAAGGGAGTTGTGTAGGTACCTGTAAAGAACTTGAACACACTGAAAAATACTGATTTTTTATCAAACGTGATTTCTGGTGCCTTTTTGTAGTCGCGTTAAGTTCTGTATCTCTGACATCAAGGCACTGGAAGGCAGCTTCCGCAAAACATCCTTGCATCTGCGACTTTTTTTTTGGTGTCTGACCTTTTGGTGTTTTGGTTAGCGAAATACATCTCAACTCCTTTCTCTCGCTTCGTGCCGCCGGTGTCAGCGGACGGGAACAGTGAACTTTTGACAATTTTGGTTGGGAGTCCCAGTTGCCGGAACACAACGTTTGGACATTTTTTGACACACCCTGCAGAGTTGCATATTCGTCATCTTCGCTATTTTAAAAGTTACATCCGCTGTTTCGTGGAACTGCGAACTTGCACCTGTCCTCCCTCACCAATTCGAAAGAGGACAGCCCATGCACATAGACAGGACGAGTTGTCCTCCCTCACCAATTCGAAAGAGGGCAGCCGACAGGACGAGTTGTCCTCACGATCATGCATTTCTTGTTGCATATGTCATTGAGCAATATAAACACTGCACGTTTCCTCTCTTGTTTGCGCAAGATGCACTTTCTTGATTGAGGTCTTGGTTTCTGGACTGCAAAAAGACAGGAAAGTGTCTTTTGGCATTTGCTCGCAGTCAAGATAGTTGCAGCACGTTTTTGACACGCTCTGTCTGTCGGCCGGCATCGGCATCCATGCTCACTTCTGCAGGACTTCATTGAAACTTATCGCTGAATGAGGGGACAAATAGACAACTGAGCCTTTCATCAACAAGTTTTTTGGGCAACCTCATCTTGGACCACAATTTCATCCTGAGACAGTCCCAGAATTTGATCTTGGTGCACTTGACCAAGCTTAGCCTTGCAATGCAACAGTCTGCGGCTGGCCCAATCCACAAATTTCCTACCAACGATGTCCTGAAGCCAGGCTGCTTCTGCCTGTGATGATTCACTCCCCGGTAAAGCCTGATTTAATTGGATGCAATTATTCTCCCGTTCAAATGATATGCCTTTCGTAATATTTATTTGAACGTTCCCTCATCCATGGCTAACATACTTCTTTCCAGACCTCTCCCTTCGTCTTATGCCTCAAAACTTGTTGAGGCCTCAAAAATCTTTCCTCAATTCGTCTTGAACTTTTGACATTAAAATCTTCCATAACTCTTCCAGTTTCAATTTTTCCTTTTCCAAGTTCTGTTTGGTTCTGTTTCAGGAAAATTTGCTCTGTCAATCCTAAATTCTGTTTTTATTTATTTCAGCGTAACAGAAATCCTTATCTTCTTTTTGTTCCAGGATAATTTTCATTTAGCTTTTTGTTTGTTCCTCATGAGTTTTCGTATTTGCCCCATGCCAACTTGGTTTTTTCTTTTGTTTCAGGTTAATGTTTTCCCTTCTATTTTGCAGGTTAACTTTTGTCTTGTTTTTGTATTTTATCTTCTTCAGGATAACATTATTTCTTCTTTTTTCATTTGACATCTCTCTTTTTTGTGTTATTCTTACATGCAAAATATTTTGTTACATTGCAACAGAAATCATTATCTTTTTTGTTTTCCTGAATAGTTTATTTTTGCTCAATATAAAGTTATTTTCAGATTAATGCCTATTTTTGCCCTCACTTTCCAGGTTGACTTTCGTTTTAAACATTTTTCAGGACAACACTATTTCCTTTTCAGTTCGATACGTTTCGTTTTGTTATTGCATGCTTAAAAAAAAGTCCTATTAATAAGAGTAGGTAGCTGTTAAGAGAACTTATCGCAGAGCAGCAATCGTGCTCTGTCGGTTGAAAATCGTGTGTTCGTTTGAGCTGAGCTCAGTAGTGCTCTGTTTAAAAGCTATTAATGAAAAGTGGAGTTATGTGACCTTGTTGCGAAGCCAATAAATTGGTCTGTTTTGTCACACAATTCATGGTTTTTGGGTTTACGCAAGGGCAACGTGGCCCTCTTTGCCGAGTCACCGGCCGCATGGCTGTCAGCTCAGGATGGCAATGATGATGATGATGATGATGACCTTCGTTTTTGTCCTGAAACAGCCTCCTCACTTTCTGCCTTTCACGTTATTTGAAAGGGAAACAAGCTCAATACAAACAAATCGCATACAAATTGATTGGGGCATGCGATTTTTGTCCAGCGCTTTAATTTTGGGGCGGTGTTTATTTGTGCAGTTTTTTAAATTGCTTTTATTTCAGTGCTGCAGAGATGCCTCACTTGCGTCCGAGACCTTCTGGACGAAGACGAATCTGAGACGTTCTTGTCCGAACAACTGGACATATAAATCCTCTTCGCTTCCGGCGTGAGGTTGGGAAATATGCCTTCATAACGAGGACAGTGCGTGACTGGAATCTCCTCCCTTGGAGTGTCTTTGAACAGCCTCTAAGCATTCCTATTCTGCAAAGACGCTTGTCAGCGCTGACCTGACGTCACGAAATTGAACTTTTTCAACAGTATCATATAAAATTGTTCTGCTCTTGGATTTAAACTCATTCAGCATCTTTGATGGTTTTAATCAGACCATTGAGCGTTTTTTTCATTTTTTATGTATTTCATTGTTTTTCAGTGTTCATTGATTCTGATATGAGGTGTACGCCTCTTAAAGAAATGAAGTATTCAATTTCAACCCGTTCGTGACGAGAATAATCATCTGGACGAGAATAAACTCGTCGGTGACGAGAATAAAGTCGTCCGGACGAGAATAACCTTGTTCGAGACGAGAATAAACTCGTTCGTGAGGAAATTAAAGTCGTCTGGACGAGAATGAAGTGGTCCGGACGAGAATAAACTCGTCAGTGACGAGATGGATGTCGACCGGATGAGAATAAACTCGACCGGGACGCGAATGAAGTTCCTCAAATGTTCTTCTTATTATTTTGTGAAATCGTGAGCCTTTTCTGCTCTTCCGAATTCGTCTGACACTGAAACGGCACAGCGATGTCCATTTTTTTCGGTGGTCCTGATAATCACTCCGGACTTCGCAGCTGGTGTGCAATTTTGTCCAATCTTGGAGAATATCTATCCAGATCTTGCTGCTGATTTGTGGAAATTGTCCGCTTTCTTGTCACCGTCCGATTCTCGTTCCTGATTGCGAATGAATTGCAACTGTTCAGGCGATCACGAAGAGAGGAACAAAACACAGGCGATCGTTGGCACTACAATCGAAATTGTCACTGCAACAATCGTTGTTGCTGTGATAATTTCAGACATGACATGAGCAAACGGCATTTGCCTCTCTTTTTCAGAACGATTTGAACCTTTGAAGGTGTCGGTAATATCGGAAGTTTTTTGCTGCTGTGCGGGACCGATTCTCCTTCAAATGAAATCAACATATCGCAGTCTTTATTTGTCCGCTCTTTCCGTTCGTCTCAAGTTTATCGGCAGTTATTTCCATAAGACTCAATTGGGCGCCTGATGGAAACTGCAAATAATTGGACAAAATACCTGGAGAAATAGCTTTTTTATGATCGGACTGAAAATGTACAGCATGCATAATTTTGCACATAATTCGACACCCCAATCGATATAGCACACATTGTTATGTTTCGGGCTTGTCGAGCTTGGGGGAATATCAGGACGTTGCCCCAACCGATTTTATGGGAGACCTTCAGTGGCTCCAGATTATCCTTGTCGGCTCGTCACTGCCCAATCATTCCTGTCCTGGGCACGGGGGAAACAAAATTTCCATATATGTCCCCGTCAGACAATTCCGTTTTCGTTGCCAGTTTTCTCCCTGGGTCTGGGACCGCTTCCCTTGGTGATAACGTTTTTTGTGCTTTTGGTCTGAATTTGCTGCAGCAAAAAATTCATGGCATTCCGGATTTGAAACCAGTACCTTATTCGTTCCGCCAGCAAAGGCAAAAGCAAAGCGGCAAGCGCAGGGGGGCTTATGTATGCAAATGTAGCAAAAACTTATTCAAAGCCTCGCTTTTTTGCTGTGTGTATGTCGTTGGGTCTCGCTCTCACCCGATGCGTTATATGCATAGCAGATATACAGAATTTCCCTCGAATCTGCTTTCCATTGGATTTTACGAACATTAAGCAAAACTTTCATATCTGTATTCCGCACAATTTTCAAAAAATCTCTGCGAAGCGGGTCGAGAAAAGAACAAAAAACCTGTTTGTTCATATTTGCATTGTTGCAGATAGGCCCTAATGGATGGAGCTCCCCGTGTAAAGGGCTGTGTGAAATAGAACCAGGGGACGGCCCGTATGCCTATCGCCTGGTTCCTTAAGAAATTATTTTCAGATTCATGAGATGCGAGCGCGGTGCTTTTTTAAGATGCATTCAGGGCTTCTTTTCTTCCTGTATGCTGATGGGCTCAGCTCAGGGTGCGTCTGTTATAACACAGACGGGCCGGATTTGCATCTCCTGATGCAATTGTGATGGCACACTGGATTATGCAAGCAATGCACACCCTTGGAAAGACTTTCCTGCGTGTGTTCACGTAATTTCCTGCAGGGTGGTTCAACATTTTGTGCGCATCCGCTTTTTCAGTATAGGCAAACAACCGGCCTTGTGCGAGCTGGGAGTTTGTTGGAGGCTGATTGTTCTTTGCAGCGTTTGCTCCCAGAGGAGGTGATCTGGGTCGCTGATCTACATTGTCTGTCCGACTGCAAAGATTGAATCATTTCGAAGGATGACGTTGGTTTCTGGGACCCGTGCAGGTTAAGTGTTGGTTGAGTTACCTCAGTTTAAATCAACGGAATTCGTTCACACCACATTCCATCGTGTTTGTGGGACAGACAATGTGAGCAACCTGGTCGGGATGTTATTGAGACAGAGAGGATTTGTGACCAATCGTTTCCACATCTGCCGAAAGTTGGTACTAGACACGTTGTGCATTGGTGAAGAAAGTCATTTTGCAATTTTTGGGAGATGTCCAGAGGGCTGTCGGTCAAGTCGTTGTCGGACAACATGAAAACTCCCAATGGTCGTTGGACTGTCGGACGCGCAAGCCGATTGTTATTAACCCCTTGCAGCTGATGCGATGCATGGATCCCATCTGGACTTTAGCTTCATTTTGGCCACTTTGAAATTGTTCGGGTTAATTTTTACCAAAAATTAATCAACACAAACTCCCGGATCCGCGGTGCTGTTTGGCCAAATTATTTTTCTCTTTCCGTTTTGGGCTTTGAAGGGCGAAATTTCTTCCGTATGAGGCGGTAATACCTTCCGTGGTCCTTGGACCTCTACCCAACACCAATAAGGGTGTGAACCTTGGCATGGACACTGGATCATGTAGGATATAGCTGACATTCGTATGTGGCACCCTGTCATGCAATCTTACATGTTTTGTTTGGGTGGCAGTTAAAAAAAGCTCTGAAAGGGTGGGAGGAGGGCAGGGGTTGCAGAATGGCGGTTGGTCTTCTCAATTGTTGCCGACGGTCGCGTTTTCGCAATTTCGCACATTCCAAAATGGCAGGCTGACGAGAGAAGCGAGAGGAGAGGCTGCAGAACCATTCAGCAACTCACACCACACCAGTATCTTTCGAGCTACCTTTTGTTAAGGTGAGCTTTCTAAATTCCTTCTCAGCCAGACACAAGGAAATACCAGGCTTTCCTATTGTCAAATTTATTTTATCAATATGTTGGCTAAAAGCCATAGGTAATAGCGGACGAAAGGAAAAAGCTGCGCCATAAAAGCGGACGAAAGGAAAAAGCTGCCTGTGGCCTTTTTTCGTATTTTGATATACGAGGGTCTATCTCGAGGGTTTTGTATCCGCAAAACATGCATTGTTGGGCGAAGCCCACCCATCTATCTTGGTGATTCTCCCTTGACCCTTCCTTTCTCCCCCTTCTGCAAATGGGCATCTTCCCCTTTCCACACCCCCTGTTCCGAACCTCTTCAAACAAAATGGGCGTCCCTTTTTGCGAAACTTGGCCGACCCGTCGACGCAGTAAATCTTTCTAGATGTCTCCTTTTTCGTTGTTCGTTTTTTGTCCAGAAAAGATAGCATCAGATGAGGTCTCCCAATCCAATGTATGTTTTAAAATTGCAAAGCAGAGCAGCCGCAATGCAAGATGTGAATGGAGTTCACAGGACTATAAGAGGTTTGCGGTTTCGCGAATTTCTTCATGCGCCATGCTCAGGATATTTCCTCGCGGAAAGCTAATGGGTCTGCTGTTGCATTGAAGCTGTAGAAAAATCATCTTATTCACCTACCTTGGTTCAGTATCATGTACAGGGTGGTGAGTGTCTCATACTGCTATTGCGTGCAATTGATTCTGGCAATTTCCGTATGTCTATTTATGATAGATCTATTGGGAAAGGGTTGCCACCCGACCTGTCAATCTCGAAAACCTGGAAATTACAGGGAAAGGATACGAATATTTTCACCTGGAAAACCTGGAAATTTCAGGGGAGTGTAAGAAAACCTGGAAAATACAGCTAAACGAAGAAATCTTGGCTGTGTGAGGATAAACCTTGAGCTCCAGAGTTCGAAAAATCGGTCATGGTCCCCAACAGTTTGGTTTTGGCTATTTACCTTTTACCCATTTAAATTTTCTAGTTATTTTCTTTACCATTATAAATGGCTATTTTGCCATTTACCATCCGAGAAATCTGCTGATTTTCACCTGGAAAACCGGGAAAATACAACACAATCAAAATCAGATTTGAGTGGCAACCCTGTGCGACTGCAGGGCCGCCCTTCATGTGCCATGGAAATCAACGAAGATGCCCTGCATCATCAGAGCATGTTGCATGCCACAGGTGACATGATGCCCTGGCAGAGGCCAAGCAGTATATCGCATCCATCACACGTAGACTCTGTATGTCTTACCACTCTGTAGGTATGTCTTGGGAAGGCCTTGCGATAGCCGTATCCTGCAAAATGTTCTATTCTTATAGCGTGTCTCTTTCGGTTCGGATCTGCAATAGCTTTTTGCAAAAACCTGACTGGCAAGAACAGGATCTGCTTTGTAGTTGGAGCATAGAAGAGGCCCAGCAACACATGTCAGTTGCAGCAATGGATGGAACGATAACAGAATGGATTGCCTGAGCTTATTCTAAAATCTTTTCCCCGTTTGACTTTGTTATACATGGAAGAAGAAAGCCCATCCCCCTGCCCAACAGTTTTATATCTCACAGCGTCAAAAGCTATCCGTGTCTGCTGTTGGTAAGAATCTCAACCTGAGCTAGGAACATCCCTATTGTTGCACGAATAGGCTTACCTTCCTCCGATCGCAGGTAAGTTTTCGCCATTTGAGCAGGGTGAACCAAGCATCAACTGAGAGCTGCCATCATGGGGCTTTTGCTTGACCTGCTGAGCATGGTTTGGGTGTGGGTTTTGGGTCTCGGGCAGATCTTCAGCGAGGAGAACATTCCGTTTGTGCAGTGGCTCCGATTCTCATGGTGAAGTCTGCGGAAAAACAACAGAAGTTTCCAACTGCTTTTTTGGGTGGATTCACGCAGCAGATTCACTGCGCACAGCACTGATCCCGATGACCGTGGAAGTGAGCAAACTTCACATTGGGACAGTGGAGAATCTCAAAGCACATCTGCAGTGGTCTCATCACTGGACTCATCCGTCACATTATGCACCGTGACGTGTTACCGTGCTGTTGGTGTACGTATACATACAGTATAGTGTATACAGTTGGTGTATAGTTCAGCGTGTGATATACGTATAACATCCTCTCAACGATGTGAAGTGGCCTGTGCGTGTTGATTCGTGAAACTTGGAAGAGATCACCCGGCATCATCCTCTGGCGCAAATGTATCTTTCAGACGGTCTTTAAACTTTGATTGTATCCAAGGCACTGGTTGCATCGTCAATGTTTGTTGCAACCACATTGTTGACTACTTCAAAGCCTTCGACATCGTTCCTCTTATACGAAAATGAGCTCTGTGTTCAATAAAACCCTTTCATTGGTGTGCGACGGTTGCTGCTATAAATGGGAAGGGATTTAAACTGCAATCGAACACCATCAGTTAGCACTACAGGCTCCGGCAGGGTTTAGCAGGTAAAAGGGGTGAATATGCCTGTCTGGATAGGTTAACGCTTGATAGGTTTTTGCGCTGAACAAAAACCGTCCAGCCCCCTGTTCCATTCAAAGTTCATTGATGCGTTTTTGTCTCCCTCCGTGCATCCCAGTTCGTTGCTCCCATGCAGAGTCTGCAAAGCACAAAAAATGTTTTCAACGGAGGCCTGTGTAGTGTAATCATCGCACTGTCTCATTAAAAAGTCCATGCATCTCGGAAGTGAGTGTCATTGTTTGCCATTTTATTTAGACCCTGCCTGCCTATTAAGAACAACGCAAACAATCTGCTTTATTTTTTGACGTGACACTTGATTGTGATCATGAACGCATAATACATGCCACATTCGGGGGTACAGGAATACACCCTGCAAATGTACATTGAATATGCTGCATGAGTATGGTGCTGCTCGTGTAATATACATACATGCCACATCAATATGTGGTGCCCCCATTTCTTATTGTCTACATATTTTGGGGAAATTGGCACCACAAAAAGGGCGTGATCAATAATCGACTTCACGCTGATGCACTCCGTGAATTTTCCTGAGAGTGCATGGCGAGTGGGGGTTGGCAATCTGTATTCGTGTCACTAAACCATGTTTTGAAAGCTAAAACCAAACCCCAATACCGTTGCGAACCCCCGGAAACATGCATTCTTCCCCTCCATCGCCGCTGCAGCAACCCTTATTCCCCAACCTCAGGCAAAGTGGAAACAAACAGATAGTCAATTAAGTATTATACTGTCAAATGCTTTATCGATTTTTATTCGCCAACGGCGCGGCGAAGCTTCGATGTCTCTCTCGTTCGAAGAGGCTCCGTTATCGATCGTTATCCACGGTTGGCTGGTGGATTGGGCAGGATCGGCCCGTCATTCTGGCCTTTTGAATTGAGTTTGTTTCCTTTTCGATGTATCTGTGCTTGGAAAGCCTTCCCGTTTGCAAAATCACCCTGAAATCGTTTTTCTTTGATCTCGTTCAATGTTTCATCACGGATTTGTCGTAAACCGTTTGGGTTTGACATTTTCGATGGAATATTGCAATACGAGGGGCGTTAGAAAAGTTTTTGGCATCACCCTGTAGTTCAGAAAATCTTACCGCTATCAAGATTTTGTTTAGTTCAGTGCTTCAAATATTTCTGCAGCTCTTCAGCACAAATTTACAGACATCTATGCCAATTTTTCATGGCACAGTGGCAATTAGAAGAGGGTGTGTGACTGAGCTCTGAAAATACTGCTTTTGGCTAAGTCTTTGAAATATTGAACATTCCCTTTTGCACGACAAATGCCCAAGTTTTTGGTTTTTGGATGATTGGCACCACATCTTCTAAAATTTCTGCCCCCGGAAGCCCATGGTCCTGATTTGATACCAGCAATATTTGGTTCAAATAAAAATTGAAGACAACTTGCAGAAAAACCATGTTCACGTATTCAGGACTTTGCCAAAGCAATATTTTCAGAGCTATGTAACTCACCCTAATTCTGCCCATGGAAGGTTGAGTTGGACACCTGTAAATTTGTGAGGAAAGAGCCGGAGAGTATTTTGTCGGTCTAAGCTAAACGAAATCTTGACATCAATATTTTTTGAACTACAGGGTGATGTCAAAAACTTTTCTAACGCCCCTCGTATCTGTTTAATTTATAACACTGTCTTCGATCGTTGAGAGTGCGTGAATCCATCAGGGTCTTGTTCAGAAACTCGTGTGTAGCGTTCAGAAGGTTCTCAAGTGAGGCATTGCTCGATTTCTTTTCCTTTGTTACGTAAGTTAGCCAGCAACGTTAGCCAGCAGCGCATACCTCGTGGCTTGCACCGGTTCCCATCAGAACACCGAAGTTAATCAACGTTGGGCCTGGATGATGCTTGGATGGGAGACCACCCTTGTACCCCAGTTTGTGCTGCTGGAAGGGGGCTTAGTGGCCAAGTCCCTCGTCTCCTTCGGATGAGACGTTAAGCAGGAGGTCCCGTGTGCAGCATCACCCTGTGCACGTTAAAGAACACCTAGCTCCAAGTCCAAGATAGTGGCTTGGCAGGTTACACAACAGAGAAGCCACATCTCACAAGTCACACGACTGCTGCTCTGCAGAGCATGATTCTCTCCGGGAAATCCTGCGGGTTGGCGTGTATACGAGTTCTCGTACGCCGTAAAACTGGTCCGAGTCGTTTCAGTTGAATGCAGAGCAGAAATGGGCTACGATTATGGGGCATAGTTCTCCTTGCGAGCCCATGGTGTGTGCAACAAGGTAAATGGTCGGACCACCAGCCGAATGGCTATCAGTCCATATGACTCCACGATGATGATGATGATGATGATAAGTGCAAGCATATGAAATAAGTCTCGCGTTAGAACATTTCAACTAACTGAGAATGCAAACATTTCAAATAAGTCTTGCTAAAGATAAGAACATTCTCAACTGGTTGAGAATCCGTTGTTTTGTGCAAACATTTGAAATAAGTCTCGCTTAAGAACATTTTCAACCAGTTGCGAATGCCAACATTTCAAACATTTCTCAACTAGTTGAGAATGTTCTTGGAGCAGGATGTTCTCAAGCAAAAAATAAGAACATTGTTCAAAAGCGAGACTTAGACTATTTGAAATGTTTGCACTTTACAAGGGAAGAGAAATCGAGCAAATGTCTCGCTTCGAGAATAACCTTCTCAACACTGTGAGGATTCCTGCAATATAAGAACCAAAGAGAAGCATTGTCAATTCATCAATTCTGCACACTTCACAGCCTTTTGAGGTTCTTTTCAAGAATACTAGAATATGTTCTTCAAACGTCATTTTGATGAACGCGACACTGCTGCTGTCTTCTGCATTGTGGCGGTACTACTGAATGAGACCACCACCACTGGTTCTTTTGGTCAGTCACCATCACACATAGAAATAAATGTGTGATTTCTGCAGTGAAAATGTGTGATATCTGATCCCTGTTTTTACACATCGAAACGAAAAATCACACATTCGCAGCGCGTAATTTCACTCATTTTGAATCGGATATCACGCAAAAATAATTGACTAGTGCGGGAATCGAAACCGGTTCCTCGGTTCTTATTCGTTTCTTAATACCTGATTACCAACTGCGCTACTGAGACGCGATGAATATTCCGAGTTTTTTATGGGTATTTGAAGGCGACCGCGCCACGCAGCATGGAAGGAGGCGGTGGTTTTACCAATGCCGCACCACCGCTCTGGTCCCTCTCCCGTCTGGCAGGATACGGTTTACTCTGCTGCTTTGCCGCAACCTCCCGTCTGCTGCATTTCTCTCACGGGGCATAAGGAAGGATCGGGGGACTGGGATAGAACGGACTGAGGCAGAAGTGGACTGAGGCAGAATTGGACTGAGGTAGAATTGGACAAAGGAGGGAGTTTTGGAGGGAGGTTTTGCTTGGGGGTGGTAGCTTACACCTGTCCTTACTTAACCTAACCTAACCTGACCTAACCTAACCCGCAGAAATGAAAAAAAATCAGCCTCCAAAAATGCAAAAATTCTGCCTCAGTCCAATTCTGCCTCAGTTCGTTCTGCCCCAGTCACCGGTCCCATAAGGAAAAACTCATTTTGTTACGAAAGTGTGTGGAAACGTATGATTTGTTTGTAATTTTATCTGTTTGGTCGAAATGAGAGATATTTGTAACCGAACATCAGAGGGAATTTGAGTGATTATCCACATCTTATGCAATGCGATTGATGAAATAGGTACATTTACGCGTTTGCCTGCAGAATTTATCAAAGAATTCTCTCTGTGATCGCACCATCTTGCATATCTGTTTCTACTTTCAGGTTTTTTCTGCTGGAATGAGGACCACGGTTTCGTATTGAAAGCAAGGAGAACGCCCGCCATCGGAATTGCTTGATACTCCTATCGTATGCCAAATCCTTTGGATAGAGGAAGCGCTGGTGAGTCTTCTTTAAGGACCTCTATGTTTCACAATCTCCACGTGAAAGGTTCAAAGGTTTTGAATTTGCAGTATTATTGCACTGTTATTCATCTTCAGGCTTGTCGTGGCGGTTTTTGCATTGTGATTTAAGCCGGAGTCCTACAATTCCACCCAAGTATGCTGGGAATTTCTGGCAGCCCCAGGCTGTCTCCAAAGGAAAATTGCTTTTTGTTCTGGTCTTGGCAGGTCTGAATTGGCACCTGTCAATTTGACCGAGGTCAATCCATCCGAAGGCCAATTATTGCAACGGCAGAGGCTCCATCCCTCCTTCATGGTCCAAATTCTGGGGAGGTTGAGGATCTGAGAGTTTGAAGAGTCTGAGAGTTACCTGTGTTGTCCCGTGTCCGTGTATTGGATGGGGGCACCGTGGCAGGACAATGCTTCGAGTGTGGATACTCTGAAAAACTGAAGTCTTAGAGGTGGACAAAGACAGCTCGGCATTCTGGTTGCGTGTGGACGACCTATAAAAGCAGTTGAATGACCCAGTTATCCTCGGAAGGGCTTCGGTCACGTTGAGTTAGCCTAATAAAAAAGGTCGCCCATGCATGCACGCTCCTCAGAGACACTTATTCGTCCAATTTGCGCTGACCTGTCGCACTATTTTCTGTTGTTAAGTTGACCTCAAAAGGATGTTGACCACTGGGCTATCCTTCCCGACGACCCTGTGCGAGTGATAGCTCCAAAAGAGTTCCTCTCCCATCTTTAAACGTGTCTTCGATCCAAGAGAGACAGCAGTCGCTTGCTGCTGTCCGCACGTTCGCCGTTCGCGTTTTTGATATTGTGTCTGCCTCTTTCTGCTCTCTGCCCTCCTTTTTGCTTTTCATTTTCCCTCTGCGTTTAATGGCCCCTGTCTAGCTAGCAGCCAGCTTGCTGGAGCCTTTTGATATTTCCTTTTTTTCTAGCCAAACTATCTATACTCCTTTTTCTTCTTTTTGCTAACCCTTTTCTTGTCTTTTCTTGGCCGATATATCTACCTGGCCTGCTGATAACCTCCACAACGAACGGCCCCTGCGTAGCTCTACTCTAAAAGTTTTAGTGTGCTACTCTGCAGCAATCGGGCAGCAATGACCTGCTTGCTTCCAAAGCTGTATCGGGCCAGATTCAGGCCTTCTTTCTGTTGCTGTTTATGTGTATGTACGAGTACGGCCTGGCTGAATGCCCTGAGCTCTTCCATCTATTCCCCATTACCCCCTCCCCCCTAAGACCCCCAGATCCCCACTCCGTGGGGCGATTCCATCTTCTCAACACTTCCTTCACCCGTTTTGATAGGTTCGCTTTTCCTTCTGCTTTCTGATGGGCTTTAGCTTTTGGCTTTGGCTTTGCTTCCCTTGCCGCGCAGCGATGGTGCGTACAGGGTCATCCAACAGTGCCTTCCCGTCAGCGATATTTTTCACGTTCATCTGAAATTGGGTGAAGAATTTCGGAGAAATCGTTTGCGGCCTTATCTTTCTCTGAAAGCCGATCAAACCTGACCTGATCTGGCCTGACCTCCCGGCGTCATTTCCGCCAATTGCTTGCTCTCACAACCTTTGTTGTCTGTGGTGTCCACAAATGCTGGTCTGGTTGCCAACTCACTGCAATCTGTCTAACCGCTATGGTTGTCAACCCACTGATTGGGTGTCCTCTGCTGTGGCAGCATCACGTCTCCGAAATTACCTGCTCCAAATGCATGCGAACTTTGATCTGTTGAAACAATCTTAACTACTTTGAGCTGGAGTACAAAAAAAGAAAAAAGGAAAGCGGCTAGAGGCCGCAGCCCAAATATGCTTGCAGTCTCTCTTTTTGTGAACGCAGTTCCAGGAGAATTTGCTTCAACTCTTTTGCTGCACCTGGTAAAAGGAAAGCTCTTGCTCCACCAATATGTAGCTTTCATTCTGGTTCTGGCAGGCCAGGAAAGCAGCAGCATAGCCCCGGCAGATATCAGGAAAATTTACGATTTTCTTTTGACGCGGACGTGCCAGGCAATAAGGCCCGGGTGCAGAGTAATCTACACACAACTGGAACTAACAACCTACCTAGCTTTCCGACTTGCTCTTATCATTTCGGGCGCCAAATACGAAACTACCATGGTGCCAGAGATATCTTTGCTGGTTGCTACCACTGGGTGTTTCGAAATTGTGTCATGACTTTCCTTTTTCTGAATCAAAGCCATCCAAACCTGACCTTAACTCTTGCACATCACTGTGCAATTGCCCATTGTCAACCCTGTCATCCCATTGGTTGGCCATGAGCGCTTGTTGTGTTGTCAACACACTGCTTGACACCCGCCTGTTGCGCCCTAAATCGTCCCCTAAGGCCGGAGAGATCTCTGTTGCTTGTTTCAAAACCAGCGGAGACAGTCGAGGGTATTATCGATCCCTTCCCCCCGAAAACGTGGATATCCGCAACTTTCACCGGTGGTTTTAAAAAAAGCATCGGAGATCTCTCCGGCCAAAGAAAACGTTTTGAGAGCCGTTTGATTTTGCACCTTCCGTTTTTTCTGCACCAAAAAGTCGAGAGTTTTCACCAGAAAGTCTTTGCGCACGAAATGCTCACGCTGTTTACGAAAAATAAATATGAATAAAAAAATTATGGTTTCAATCGTGGGGAACAACATGCCTTCCTCCTTGGTTTTTCCTGATTTCAGTTGGTCGAAGGGGCATCTTGCTGCTGATTTCCAACGAAATGTGGTTGATTTTTTTCCAGACGCATGAAAAAATTCTCCAATCGGTGCTAATTCCACCAATTGTCTGCAGCCAAAGGGTTGCGTTTTAACCCTTCTTTCCCACTTTTCGGTTACTATATTTGCCTCTTTCGGCCGTCGGAACAACAAAAGCCTTGATTATTTTTGGTGTTTTTGCCGTTCGGAGTCAACTGACTTATTTTTTCTGCAATTTTTGAAGCAGATCAGTTGAAAAATCGATTTTCGGCTGTTGCTTACATAAGTTGCGGCCAAAGGGTTGCGTTTAAACCCTTCTTTGCCACTTTGCGGGTACTATTTGCCCCTTTCGGCCATCGGATATAGGAACAAAAGCGGCTTGATTATTTTTTGGTGTTTTTGCCGTTCGGAGTTGACCGAAGTATTTTTTCCGCAATTTTTGAAGCAAATACCTGGGTGCCTTTCTGTTCTGCCAACCTTATTTTTTTGTCGATATGCGGCAGATAGTGGTCTGCGGTGTCTTTGGCCGTTGTTTTCTTTGGGCCTGATTGAAATTCTGAAGTTCGTTTTTTAAATTTGAAATTTTGGATTTTCTTTTTTTTTTTAAATCGGGAATTTTGGCTCCGACCATTGATAGCGTCATGGTTGCGACAAACCTGTTTCAAAATTGGCTACGGATAGTTTTTTCCACGTCATTGCTTCCACATTTCACAGAAAAGTGTGTCCTTTGCCCATTTTCTCACCGCAAAACATTTGTCACGTCAAAAGAAGTCTGTTTTTCCCAGGAGTTGCCCCTTTTCACTCTTCTTTTTTGCCTCATTGCACGGATTAAGTTCGTCTGGAGAGACATTACGCGTTGTGTTGTCTCGGCAGCAGTTTTCCTCCCTTTTCCGAGTTAAAAAAAACCGAACCCTTTCCGCTTACACCATTGTCTCGTTTCGCATATTAACCCCTTTTTCCGCTTTCAACAAAAAAGGATGACAACATTATTTTTTAGATTTAGTTTTTACCACATTATCGGAAACTGAGATTAACTTCCTTCACGTTGAGATTTTTCTTGGGTTTAGATTTTTTTTTAAATGTAATTTATGTTTTCAGGCCCATTTCTTCCCATTTCGACGTGCAGCTGTCCCATTCTCCTTGTCTGCGGCCTTTGAAGCTCACAGGTCACTTCTTTCACCCATGTCTTCCCGCCCCAGTCTGTTTGAAACCAACCCTGTCTGGGGAAAATCATGCATTGAATGAGCCAGACAACATACCTTTTCGGATAGCAGACATTGTTTGGTTCTTTAAATGGGGATCCCGTTTCTTTGAGGGAAAAAACTACCTTTTTGAGATTTCCCTTCTTTTCTTCTCCCCGGTTTCGGGAAAAATATCCCAATACCGTCTGCCCTTGAATGGTTCGTATTCGCATTCCCTGCCCTGCCCTCTCCTCCGTACTATGCCTCCCCTTGATGTCAATCTCTCTGCAGAAGTTTGATCTTTTATTCGTTTTGTCTGGTTTTGGTTTGGTTTAATTTTGCACCGTTTTCCATCAAAACCTCAGTG
>JASGXE010018456.1:0-10247 GCA_030068105.1 Sinentomon sp. SZTP_YWyxl
TACAGCAGGCAGCCTGACCAATCAGGACGTGAAATCATGTGGAAATAGCCCCACAAGAGAAGATTGAAAACTATAGCAAATAGCAGGGGTTGTCAAGTTACTTTTGGGAAACATTGTATGTATACCTCTTCTCCGGCTGCCGTTGCATCTGTTCTGCCGAAGGGAGCAGCGTGCTTCACGCGACAACCAGGAGTGTTCCTACACATCTTTTCGCTTCGGTTTTAAATCAATGACTTGCAGAAATTTTCATTTCTATCCGCTGTTTTCACAGGGTGCGCAAGAATCGGGGAAACAGAGACAGATCTCCATCCAGCCGTCCCTGCAGCTGCAGCTGCCGGACCCGCGAAGTGATATGCAGGACTGCTGAGATTGGAACTGTTGTTGTTGGCTCTATAGGTTTGCCAGGATTTTGAAATTGAGGACTGTGAAGATTTCCAGGTGGTCCTATTCCGGTGAAGGATCTGGGCGCAGCCCAGACGGGGGGTCTGGGGGACGGGGCCCCCCGTGTCGGAGTCTGGGGCAGCGCCCCAGCGGGGTTCCAATGGGCAGAGCCCTTAGCGGGGGGTCTTAGGGGAGGAGACCCCCTGAAGCTGAGGAAATTTTGAAATTTGCGCGTTCATTTTGGATGCAAAATTGTTGTTCAAGAGGCCAAATTTCCTGACAGGATGAGCCAACAGCACGGGCCAGCTGTGTCTTGTTGGCAGCCAGCCAAACGGATTCACCACCATCCTCACCAGGGTTTTGACCAATTTTTCTGGGGTGAAAACCCCTCTAAGGGCGTCGGCAAATGTACCTAGGCCCACTATAGCTCTGACCTAGCTCAGCCCTTCTCTTTGTGATGCCCTCATAAGTATAGCTTTTGTGCTTGTCGCTTACGTCCAGTTTTCAGCAATCTGCACAGATCTGATTTTCAATCTCACATGAGTGTGGTGAGGAACTTCTCCACCCGTTGCTCTCTACAATTTTCTAGGTTTTTTTTCGGAATTTTGAAAGGGAGAGACTGACCAAACTTGCACAATTTTCGTTGTCCGTTTCTATTTTGACGGGAACTCCAATCACGTTCCTTGCGAGCCCTAATTATTACAGCCTTTGACTTTTGACGACCTGTCGAGCCTCTGACGAACACAGCATGCGGGAATTCATCATTATTATTATTTATTTATTATTATTAAAGACAAATACTGCCGCAAATGAAATGGCGACAGGAAGGACAAACACATGCTCAAAATGCAGGGAAAGGAAAACTTATCTACGAGTACACAAACGTCAATTGCGTGAGAAAAATTCAGAAAGAAAAAAACCATCATCAAATGCAACAAACTGATCAATCATATACGAAACGAAAGGTCATGGGTGGGTTGTGACGCCTAGGGACTTGCGTGCGCGGTAAATGTACGATGAACTGGAAGGAAGACCATTCCATTCTCTGATAGTTCTCGGAAAATGTGAATTGAAAGCCACATTAGTTTTAGAAACTGGAGCGGAAATAACATAACCATTATCTGTTCTGCGTTGGTTGGGCTTGATGGAATAACAGTTATAGGCAAAGTAAAATTCGTGAAGTGAGTGTTAATGTCGCATTGTCTAAGAGCAATCCCTTGACATCATACCAATACTATGCAGACTGCTGAACGAATAAATCGGGCAGATATTTAGGTATACAGGGTTAATAGGAATTATTGCATTGCATTTTTGCAATGCTACATATATATGTGCATTGAGAATTGCGAATGTGGCAGATTGTATAACATTCTCCTTTGCAGGTATAGCTGTCTCATTTATGTTGAACCTTGCAACGTTCATTAATGATAAATCTCGATTATAAAGCAGTTTTAGTGGCAAAAATAAATGCATCATTTTACGAGAAACCTCAATTATCCGAGAAATCAAAATTTTTCACTGAAAGTAAAAATAAATTTCAAAATATACAATTTTGCGAAGTGGCAGGGGGAGTTTCCCCAATTCGAACCACATAAACTCTCTCTCTGCTGTGGTTTGAGACCACAGTCAGTCGACGCATTGTTAGCTTCCGTTCCAAACTGCCGACGCCTGAGAAATTCCAAAGAATCAACACCTGGTTGGTATAGAAAAGTTTCCGGTCGGCTATTTGTTTGTCACTTTCTGGTCTCAATTTGCCACATAATTGATAATATCATCCGAACCAATATCTCCTTTTCATCCCAACATTTATGAGACCTTATCCAATCATCCCGCACGCATGCGCCATCTAACACAACACAATTCTTCTTCAGATGAAATTGGCATTAAAATGGGTTATTTGAAAGGAACGGAACTCCACATTGACCCAGTTGTGCAATGGTGAACTGCAATGGAATCAATGCAAGACCACGAATGACAAACTGATCACGAGACTACAGGGCGATCCAATAAAAAGTAGATGTTGTGAGCTGGTTTGGTTTGCATTTGGCTATTTTGTTTCTGATCACGGCGAAGAAAGAAACCAGTTGGACTTTACCTGCATGGTGAAAATGGCCATTTCACCAATGGGCAGATCGAATTTTTATGGCATTCCGAACAGTATAGAATGTTCGGAACTGCTATAGGCATATACGGGTAAAATGACTTTTAAAAACGGGTAAAATGACTTGTAAAAACGGGTAAAATTACTTTTAAAAAGGTTTTGTTGACGTCCACGATGATATTCAGTGCAAATACGTAGAGCAATCAAAACGTTTCAGGACTGGTGTGATTTCTGCCCAGACTGCCAGTAATTTTCTTAATCTGTACTTGTTCTCGATTCTGTGTTCCAATAGCACTATGCAGACCGAGTCTGGGTTTTGAACTTTCCGTGGTTGCTTTTGGGGCCCAATAACTCTTGGACTGTTTTGGATGCTGGGCGTAAATCAGGTTTTTCACCAAGGAAGAACACAAGGTTTTGTTACTCGTACGAATATGTATATACTTAGTTTTAGTTGTTCATGTGGTGACAGAATACGCAACTGCAGCCGTTTGGTCATTTAAGGCAACCGGCAACCTCAAACAAAGATGTCTCCAACAAGTCTTCTCCAACAAGATGTCTCCAACAAGTCTATGACTTTTTCCGCTTTCAAAACACCGGTCGTCCGGTGTTTTGACGCCTTCGCGCGAGAGAAGCAGAGGTCAGAACACTGCGCACCTATCATTTCGGCACACTTTCGAATGACAAATATCCGGGTGCGAGAATTTCGAGGGGACTTTTAATAATTGGCAAATGACTTTGATTGTTAAGACGCAGAGCATTATAGATTTTTGGCATGGATTTTTTTGGGATCATTTTTCCAAGACAGCACACCCGCTATGACTTTAATAAGAGCACTATGACTTTTTTTGAGAATGCTATGACTTTTTGTGAGGACTAAGAGGACTATGACTTTTCTAAGAGGGCTGACTTTTATCAGAGGACTGACTTTTTTGTTTCAGGACTAGGTATGTCTTTTGTTAGAGGACTATAACTTTCAGGCCTATGACTTTTAAAAGAGGACTGTGACTTTTTGGTAGAGGAATATGACTTTAATAAGAGGGCTATGCCTTTTTCGTCAGAGGACTATGCCTTTTTGTCAGAGGACTATGACTTTTAAAAGAGGATTATGACTTTTATAAGAGGACTACGAGTTTTATAAGAGGACTATGACTTTTATAAGAGGATACTGACTCTTTGGTGGAGAACTATGGCTTTTATAAGAGGACTATGACTTTAAAAGAGGACTATGACCTCTGTAAGGGGTCTATGACTTTAAAAGATGTCCATTAAAGATGGTGCGGAAGCCGCTGTTCGCAACTTCGGGCCTTTTTGTGGCCGAAAACACTTAAAACTAGCAATAAAGTCAAAAGACCGCAGTTCACTAAACCCAATCATGCACTTTTTATTGGATCACATTGTAGCATATGTTCAGCATGCAATGAGGCCATACATCAGGTGTCAGGCTGCATGTGGTCTCATCTCATTTGACCAGGGGCCCATGATGTGGCAGTAGTGGATTTGGTATGGTCGCTTTTTAAAGCAGATTTGACATGTTCTGATATTCACCTGTTGAAATATGGTAACGGACGACCTATTCACACTTGACGCAAATCCAACTTGGACGCGCGTTTCATGACACGCAGGCTATAATCAGGTCTGGATTGCACGTATGTCGAAAAAATGAAATTTAACACACAAATAGGAACATCTATACAAAACAGTTGCGAATTTACTGCAACGCACACACAAAGTTCGTCGCTGTCTCACTGGGACGTAACTTCAACGCCAGAGGCGGGACGTAACTTTTGCCATTATGAGCTGGCAGCCATACGGCCAGTGGCTCAGCTTAAACCTTGTTGCACAACTTTTGGGTTCGCAAGTAGAACAATGCCCCATAATCGGAGCCTAACTTCGCTTTGCATTCAACGGAGTGGAGTCTAAACAGTTAGAGCGATGAAAATTTTCATAGAAAGCGACTCCATCATGCGTCAGACAACTATCACAGCAACCCTCAACATTGTTAAACTTCCTTACGCTTCAGGCAACGCAAACACCGGTGGCCAGTGACCATTATTTTGTGACGTGAGGCAGGGAGTCACTTGAGACAAACAGTTTAACGGCAAGTTGAAAGGACTGGAACCAAAGTCTCTGACTTTCGGCAGTTTTTTAACAGTCTTTCAGCAATCTTTCCGCAGTCTTTCAGCAGTAATCATTATCAACTTCGCCGATACTTCCACCCGCTACTTTGTTTCGAACAATTTCTTTGGATGAGAAAACACACTTTGACTTGGCTCTTTTCAACTCCACACTTTCGAGATTCGACACGGAAAATTTTTAGTCGCAACGAAGCGTCGAAACTCCTCGATGTGGCCAGAAAATCAACACCCAAACACGAGTATATCGACAACATCTATGTTTTACCTTCTAAATTGCAAATAAAAGGAAGCAACGTGTGCTGCGGAAATCCCAGCACTGCACACACAGGTAGAGGACAGCGTGGTCTGAAGGTCGCATCATTCAATTCATTCATGCGTTTTGTTCGTTTGTTGTGGGAAGGCCTTTTACGTTCTCTTATGTTTGCCCATGTGTCCGACGTCCATATGCGGACATTGAAATTTATTCAACGCCTCGTGAAAAATCTCCCTCCATAACTTTGAGGTGGGCTGTCTATTATACTCAAAGCTTTGAACCTATTTCTGTCCGTTAAAAACATATTTTGCCTCCATTTTTCTGCTCACCTCTTGATTTGATCACCATAATCGCCATTATCCGGATTGTCACCTTTTTGGGGCACCTATATTGCAAGTTCCTGCGTTATAATTGAGTGGATTAAAAGAGCACCCAATTCATGATTATGGCGATGATGGCTTCCTTGCCTCACTCTGACGCCATTTTCGAAAACAAAAAACTCCAGCAAATTTGAAAATACAGATCTCTTTGAGCACCATGTACCTATGGTTTTCAAGCACACGTATACTTTCAAATCGAAGAACAATCAATCTCCATCAGCACACCGCTGAAAAATCTCGGAGTGATCGCGAAAACGTACCAGGTGAAACAAGTGTCAGGGATAGGTAGCCAATCTGTGACTTTTGCAAAAAAACTGCACCAAATGAAAGCTATGTGTCCATCATAAAAGAAGAAGGGATATCGCGCGGTCAAAAGAACTCAGCCTTGACTCAACCTTGACTCAGCCTTGACTCAGTCTTGACACAGCCTTGACACAGCCTTGACTCAGCCTAGACTCATCCTTGACTGCCTCAGCCTTGACATAGCCTTGACTCAGCCTTGACTCAGCCTTGACTCAGCCTTGACTCAGCCTTGACTCAGTTTTGACTCAGCCTTGACTCAGCTTTGACTCAGGCTTGGCTCAGCCTTGACTCAGCCTTGACTCAGCTTTGACTCAGCCTTGGCTCAGCCTTGACTCAGCCTTGACTCAGCCTTGACTCAGCCTTGACTCAGCCTTGACTCAGCCTTGACTCAGCCTTGACTCAGCCTTGACTCAGCCTTGACTCAGCCTTGACTAGGCTTTGACACAGCCTTGACTCAACCTTGACTCAGCTTTGACTCAGCCTTGTCTCAGCTTTGACACAGCCTTGACTCAACCTTGACTCAACCTTGACTCATCCTTGACTCAACCTTGACTCAGCATTGACTCAGCCTTGGCTCAGCCTTGACTCAGCTTTGACTCAGCCTTGACACAGCCTTAACTCAGCCTTGACTCAGCCTTGACTCAGCCTTGACTCAGCCTTGACACAGCCTTGACTCAGCCTTGACTCAGCCTTGACTCAGCCTTGACTCAACCTTGACTCAGCCTTGACTCAGCCTTGACTCAGCCTTGACTCAGCCTTGACACAGCCTTGACTCAACCTTGACTCAGCCTTGACTCACCATTGACTCAGCCTTGGCCCAGCCTCGACTCAGCCTTGCAAAGCAAGAACTCCCCCTGCCACATGCCAGAAGGCGTTCACAGGTGTAGAAAAA
The DNA here is from genome assembly GCA_030068105.1 of Sinentomon sp. SZTP_YWyxl. Lineage (NCBI taxonomy): Eukaryota > Metazoa > Arthropoda > Protura > Sinentomata > Sinentomidae > Sinentomon > Sinentomon sp. SZTP_YWyxl. The sequence goes on from JASGXE010018456.1 coordinate 6,446, forward strand.
TGCCAAAAATGAAACATCTGCGCGCTCACATGCCAGTTCTTCCGAAGAGTTGTTGAGTCACAGCGAACCTCGTCATCTCATAGCGTATCTACAGCAAAGTTGCACACCTTGCCATTGCCGAATACTTTCTTACATGCGTGTTTCTGTGGATCTCGAAAGCACGGGCATAACGCTTCTGCTGGCACAGGTGAGGAATACATGAATTCATGCTCACAATTCTGTTGGTGCGTGAAAATGCATTGTTGTCCGACCGAATCACACCACATTTCAAAACAGCACAACCACAGAACTCTTCATGAAAAGCATTGGTTTCCATGCGCACACATGCGAAATGTTTTGAGAAACTCGGATTTAGTTGCACCTGTGGGGCCTGTTTTTAGTGTACTTAACTAATGTGACAATGATAAGCTGCCCGATGTTGTTCCTTTGTTCAATTGAGAACAAATTGTGGCAAATGTTCCACAAATTTTGCAAATACGAATACAAGAGCTATGGAAATGTCCAGGAGTCGTGTTTTCGCTTACATGGCAAATTTCATGGTTGATGGGTATAACAGATGTGTATATCGTATCAGCAGAAAACATGATGTGATATCATGTCAGCAGAAACATGATGTGATATCATGTCAGCAGAAAACACGATGTGATATCATGTCAGCAGAAAGTGATATCACGTCAGCAGAAAACATGATGTGATTATCATGCCAGGAGAAAAATGATGTGATATCATGTCAGCAGAAAACATGTGGTGATATCATGTCAGCAGAAAACATGTTGTGTTATCATGTCGGCATAAAACATGTTGTGATATCATGTCAGCAGAAAACATGATGTGGTATCATGTCAGCAGAAAATATAATGTGATATCATGTCAGCAGAAAACATGATGTGATATCATGTCAGCAGAAAGCATGATGTGATATCATGTCAGCATAAAACATGATGTGATATCATGTCAGCAGAAAACATGATGTGATATCATGTCAGCAGAAAGCAGGATGTGATATCATGTCAGCAGAAAATATGATGTGATATCATGTCAGCACAAAACATGATGTGATATCATGTCAGCAGAAAACCTGATGTGATATCATGTCAGCAGAAAACACGATGTGATATCATGTCAGCAGAAAACATGATGTGGTATCATGTCAGCAGAAAACACGATGTGATATCATGTCAGCAGAAAGTGATATCACGTCAGCAGAAAACATGATGTGATTATCATGTTAGGAGAAAAATGATGTGATATCATGTCAGCAGAAAACATGTGGTGATATCATGTCAGCAGAAAACATGTTGTGTTATCATGTCGGCATAAAACATGTTGTGATATCATGTCAGCAGAAAACATGATGTGGTATCATGTCAGCAGAAAATATAATGTGACATCATGTCAGTAGAAAACATGATGTGATATCATGTCAGCAGAAAGCTGATGTGATATCATGTCAGCATAAAACATGATGTGATATCATGTCAGCAGAAAACATGATGTGATATCATGTCAGCAGAAAGCAGGATGTGATATCATGTCAGCAGAAAATATGATGTGATATCATGTCAGCACAAAACATGATGTGATATCATGTCAGCAGAAAACCTGATGTGATATCATGTCAGCAGAAAACACGATGTGATATCATGTCAGCAGAAAGTGATATCACGTCAGCAGAAAACATGACGTGATTATTATGTCAGGAGAAAAATGATGTGTTATCATGTCAGCAGAAAACATGATGTGATATCATGTCAACAGAAAACATGTTGTGTTATCATGTCGGCATAAAACATGTTGTGATATCATGTCAGCAGAAACATGATGTGGTTTTATCATGTCTTTAGCAGAAAATATAATGTGCCATATAATTGTCAGCAGAAGAACATCGACTGTGATATCATGTCAGCAGAAAGCATGATGTGATACTCTATGTCAGCAGAAATCATGATGTGATATCACTGTCAGCATTTGAAACGACATGATGTGATATCGATGTCAGCAGAAACAACAATGATGTTAATATCATCGTCAGCAGAAAACATGATGCGATATAATGTCAGCAGAAAACATGATGTGATATCATGTCAGCAGAAAACATGATGTGATATCATGTCAGCAGAAAACATGATGTGATATCATGTCAGCAGAAAAATGATATATCATGTCAGCAGAAAACACGATGTGATATCATGTCAGCAGAAAACATGATGTGATATCATGTTAGCAGAAAACATGATGTGATATCATGTCAGCAGAAAACATGATGTGATATCATGTCAGCAGAAAACATGATGTATTATCATGTCAGCAGACGAGATGATGTGATTTGGTTTTTGACCATTTCTTTTCTCTGAGTTATTTTGGGCCCATATGAATTTTTCACGGCTGGAATGGCAAGTTCCGACCTTGGAAAATTTGCAGGTAAGCTCTATATGACGTGCAGACCTCTTTTGTCGAAGAAAGTAAATACCTCACATCCTTTTCCTTTCAGCCTCGCTCTGAGTCAGTTTTGGAATACCTGGTCTTCACTCACAGTGTGGTATTGCAATGCGGATGTATGCGTATAGGTAGATATCCGATACAAAACTGTTGTTTGAATATGTTTCCCGTCCCTAATAAATCAAATGCCAAAAATGGTGGTCGCAGCTAAAAGGTACCTATTTATTTTTGTGCCATGGCTCCGTTGGGTACTGATACGAGAGGACTGAATTTCGCTATGCGAATATGCCCTGCATGTGTTTGTTTGAGGTGGCATATTGGGAAATGGAATGGGCTAACGCAGTTCATCCGTCAAGCTACCTTTTATAGCTGCTGATAGCAATACGTTGTCCATGTAAACAGTGCCACGGACAACAGAAATCGGCCAGAAATTAAGCGGAGAAATTTTAACTAATTATTTAGTTAGAGATTAAAAGTGATCCACCATGCATCCGCGCTTGAAACAGCGATTTGGCGCATAATTTCACTATGTCGTTTCAGACTCTGATGGGTCAGGGCCATCATTTGAAGCCGGATTTTGCAAAAAGATGAAGCAGCATCCGCTGCATCTCAGGATCAACAACCACCGCCTCCACCGCATCTCAAAATCAAACAACCATGCATCGATTCCACCGGCTTCGCTCATGATTTCATGCTGTGTCCTCTTTGCGAAATGCCCTTAAAACGCCCATAAAACAGAATTCAAATCAACATCTCCCAACAAAGGTCCACAACGCGACGCGAACACAATCGCGGGAAACAAGTATCAATATCGTCTACAAAAGCCTAGCTGCTTGTGTACAAAACCTTTGTCTTACCCCAGTTAGAATATGCCTGCGAAGTATGGGACCCATTTTTAGTCTGTCACATTTCATCTTTGGAGCGTGTACAAAGACTGGCAGCGCGAATGATTTCAGCGGATTTTAGACGTGAAACTAGTGTCACAAGTTTTCTTACCATGCTAAGTCAGGAGGCCTTATGTGAACGACGGAGATCCATAGGCGTTTACCCTTTTTCCGGCAGAATGGCTTGTCTATCCTCCCTCAACCTTCCACCTTCATTCTCCTGCATCGACACTGCACGTCGAACTCATTTTAAAATACTCAAGTGATAGTGCCTATCCTTCGGTTCAATCTATATTTTAACAGTGTCTTCTTCCCAAGAACCGCAAGGGACTGGAACGCCCTCGATCACCCATTTGAGGCATATTCGAACCTCCTCATAAATGTGAACACCGTGAATACCTTCTAAATCATTTTTCTAACATTGCTTCTTTTAACGAGAGACTTCTTATTTTTGAGTAATGAAAAATAATTGAAATAAT
>JASGXE010018459.1:0-10090 GCA_030068105.1 Sinentomon sp. SZTP_YWyxl
TTACCATGAAAAAGACTCTTTTCACCGGTTTTTGGGTGGCTACTGCGTGGAAATGGGTGGTCTGAGCAACTTTTCTCACCGAACACCGTTTATTCAGCATACTTTTGTGAATCTATCCTCGAAAAATGGCTTTTGTGTGGCGCTCCACTCTTTTAATATCTCAGTTTAAATATGACCACCAAAAATTGCGCTTTTTTAGATTTTTGGGGGAGCACTGCGTGAAAATGAGGGCTCGTAGGTCATTTTGTCACTGAATATTTTATGTTTTACTCGACATGTAGAACCCGTCCTTTGACAGTTCCACGATGAAATCTTACCTCCCCCATGTGGGTCCATTTTGGGAGATTTTGGGGGTTATTACATGGAAATGGGGGCCCGGAGCAAAATTTTTTACTGATTAATTTCGATTTGTTTTGCCGTCAGAAACATCTCCACGAATTTTGGCGAAATGTTTTCGGGACACCCTGAGCAGTAATTGCAAGTCAAAATTTCCATTGGGTGTTGCTTTGTATTCCTCAGTAACTTTGAATGAGATGAGAGAGTTAATTTTTGCAGCTGTTTTCAGAAGATTCCACACTATCTATCTAGATTGAAGATCTTAAAATGGCCGAAGAGTTAGGTTTTCCAGAGCGAAAAAAAACTTTGATCCCACATTGAATTTGACTGCTAAGGCTAAGGCCTTTTTCCTTTGTGCTTCTGAAAGGAATCTTTCGAGCTGATCCTAAAAAGCTAAGTTGAAGATAATATTAACCACATCAAACTTGAAGGAAGTAAATAGCGAATGCAACTGGTACTGAATGCAACCGGTAGCAAATGCAACTGGTTAACGGGTGCAACTGGTAGTGAGTTTAACACAAACTGGTGGCGGGTGCACAAACAAAACAGATGACATGCTGTGATAAAATTGCACCTTGGCAGCAATTCCATTGCTCTCAAAAATGTTATAATTCATGAAAAGAATTGTTTGTTTCAAGTTTGCTTCCATTTATTTTGTTTCTCCTCTCTTTCATATCGTGTCGTGTGCATAGGTGACTGCCAGTGTGCTTCGTAATTTATCTTGGAGAGCTGACAAGGCCAGTCGTATTAGTCTGCGTGAAGCAGGTGCCATTGTTGCTCTGATGCATGCAGCTATGAAGGCCAAAAAGGAATCAACCACAAAAGCTATTCTCTCTGCATTGTTGAAAATGTCTGCCCACTGCACTGAGAATAAGGCAAGTTCTGGGTAGTGTCGAAATTAAATAATTGGTTCTGTTGCTGTGAACAAACTACAAAATATTTTTCGAATAGTCTGCAATGAAACTAGAGTCTCGGCTGAGCAAGTAATTCTCTCAGTGATGTAGGTACAGATTCTATTTTTGGTCCGAACTGGTTATGAGAGCTTTTTTCAAGGTGGAAAATCAACTAACATTATGCTGACGGAATCATTTCCCTTCATTTCGAGATATTGGATCCAGAATATTAAATTTTGCTTGCATTTTGATGTGGTGGTTATGATCCTGATATGATGTCTGTGTTTTTCATTGCCAATTTTCAGGTGGAGCGTAATTCATTTTTTTATGTTTTCACTTTTCGCATCGTTTTATGCTTGAATATCTCCTTCATCCAAAGCGTCAACCTGCTTTCAGAAATTGCACCAAGTTCAAAAGTTTCAGACATTTGGCCGGCTCAACCACTTTCTGGAATTGCCAAAATCGCTAAAAAAAAAGTCGAATCTCAAGACCTCTTTTTCTATACCTTCACTTTTTCTGCACGGCGACCTTTTTTGTTTTTTTATTTTTTATTTCTCGGCTAAAAACATACTGGCCGAGGGCTGAGATTAGGCACACTACTTGTTCAAAACAAGTCTGCGGAGTTTCCATGCAAGACCCGATTTTTGATTTTTGTTCACAGGTTGGGGTATTAGCCAACAAATGCCAAAACCATTAAAAATTCAAACACTTCCCATATGCAAGTGTCGTATACGGTTTATAGCACGAATATGACCACACAAAAATGGAAAAATCCAGCTCTCGTGATTTTTGGTGACATTTCTGAACAATATGAGCCTTATACCCTGTTTACATCTGTTTTTTAATGATCATTAAAAAGTTAATGATCATCGAAATCGCAAGTGTAAACGCTTTTTTCCAATTTTTTCGCTTTATGACGTTCCGGAACATAATTTATTTTTTAGTTTTTGTCATTAATTGACGAGCGAAGAGAGTCTACAACGGACAGCAAACCGTAATTTGTGTGCAACGATAACTCAAAAAATTGACAGCCAATCGTGCCCAATTTTTGTGGAGGCGAAGATGTCAATGTGGTGCGTTGCTGTATAGTTTTTGGTCAAAATCGGGGAAAAAATGCCAAAATGGCACAACAAAAACAAAAATGCTCTCTACCCTGCCCCACCTCATCAAAACCTGCATGGAGTGCAGCGCAACAACGAACAGACACTGCAGGCCGAGAAAACTCCGAACCTCACTCACCGCACCGCACCCCCATGCCAGGGCCAGCGCCATGCACAATTTGCATACCAACGCAGACAATGAAGGAGACAAGGCCAAGACAACGTTGGCCAAGAGGCGAGCACAGGACAGCAACAGAGCAGAGAAGCCAAGTTGAGAAGAAACAAACAGGACAACAGGTTGCGTTTTGTTTCAGTCAATGAATGCAAGAATCAATGATTCACCAGTCAACAACACCACACACCACAAAAGAAAGAACTGCACCACGCTCCTTTCAGTTGCGGCTTGTGTTTTTGCGTTCTCTGTTGTTCATCCAGGAGCAGATTCAGGACGTCAATTTGCACCACAACATGGCCAGCGAGGTAGTTAATGTAGAGTTACGCCAGTTATGAAATCCGGACGAGGACACTGACGTCACTGTATCACACAAGCGGCAAGCGCAGCTGAAGGTGAAATGCGGACCGCGGTGCGAAGTATACAGAAAGTCAAATTTCTCTGGAACCAGGCGGCGGATTTTCATGAAAGTTGTTGTGGTACAAAGCTGAAAAAAATAACGATTTCAAAAATGTATTATGATCCCAAACTTTCTGCGAGCAAAACTCCGAAATTATTTGAGGAACAAATGCGTTCAAGTTAAGATGGCATCAAATTCCGGGCCCCTGCCAGAACCTTTCAACGATTGTGCAATTTTTTCCGTTGAAACATGGTTTTGGCATGTGGAAAATTTGTAGAGGAAACTTCCAGCTTTCCGCTGACACCAAAATCATTGAATTTGGACGTCATTTGACCATTTTATCGAGAGAAATAACGCGCCAGGAAGATTCTGTTTTGGGCTCAGAACACAACGATGCTTCCATGTCGCGTTCTCTCTCGATAAAATGGTCAAACGACGTCCAAATTCAATGATTTTGGTGTCAGCGGAAAGCTGGAAGTTTCCTCTACAACTTTTCCAGAGGCCAAAACCATGTTGCAACGGAAAAAATCGCACAATCGTTGAAAGTTTCTGGCAGGGGCCCGGAATTTGATGCCATCTTAACTTTAACGCATTTGTTCCTCAAATCATTTCGGAGTTTTGCTCGCAGAAAGTTTGGGATCATTATACATTTTTGAAATCGTTATTTTTTTCAGCTTTGTACCACAAAAACTTTCATGAAAATCCATCGCCTGGTTCAAGAGAAATTTAACTTTCTGTATACTTCGCACCACGGTCCGCAATTCACCATCAGCTGCGCTTTCCGCTTGTGTGATACAGTGACGTCATTTTGTGCTGGCTCGCATGCTCGGATTAATAACTGCCATACCTCTACATTAACTACCTCGATGGCCAGCAATGTGCGCATGAAGGTGCCTTCCTGCTGTCGCGAGTGGATGCTGTGCAGTGTGGCCGAATGGGGAAAAATTTTCCCTTTTGGGGGAATTTTACGCCTCTGGGGCAGGTCTGGGGAAATTGATAGTTTGGGGAAATTTGGAGAAATTTTGATTTTGGTCCACCAACAACAGCGCAAATGAATTTAGCAGAAATGCGAAATGTGGGGATTTTTGTTTCGGTTATTTTTCTGTTTTTTCATCTTTCATTCCATATTCTTGTGTGGTGATGCATTTTGACACGACTTAAAATCAGCTGATGCTCGAATGTTGAATTGGCACGTGATAGGTTAGAATGGATTAAAATAAGTTCGGTTAGGAAAGGACAGGATGGTATGAAAATGAGACCCGCATCCCACGATGACACCGAACTCCTCCACCCGCACCCCATGCACAATTTTCGCCACAAAGCTCACAACAGAAGGCCAAGAGAAGAGGCACTGAAGGAACAGGACAACAGTTTTGCATTATTTTTAGCCAAACAAAAAACCAGCTAAGCATCAGCCATAACGTTTAAAAGAAAAAGTGGAGGCAATCCGGGATTTTCGTTAGTCCAAAATGTGTGCTGCTGAATTGCGGCCTTTGAAGGGGGTGTGCGCATCGAAAGACATGCGAGTGAATGGCGGACCGCGGTGCGATGCCCACAGAAAGTTAAATTTTTCCTTACAAAGCGCCGGATTTTGACGTAGTCCCCTGTGGTGCAAAGCTGAAAAATGAGCATTTAACACTTGTAATGATCCCAACCTTTTGTCGGGTCTGAAACCAATTGAGGTACAAAAGTGCTCAAGTTGCGGAGTTATAAAATTCCGGGTCCTGCCAAGAATCACAAAATCATTGAATTTGAACACCACTCTACAATTTTATGACCAGAGATAACATTACATGGCAGCATTGTTTTGTTTTTGAGCGGGGAAAAGGCATCGCCTCCCTCGGATTTCTAGGGAGGCGCTGCCTCTAGGACTTACAGACACCAAACTCAGCACAATTTGCACAATCGTCAACAAACATGCCCACAGAACCGCTTGTGTAGTCGTCGATTGTGCAGGAGAAAAAGCGACTGGGACACGAAAGAAAAAAGCTGATCGCTCGTCTACAACAGGAAGCCTGTCTCCTGTTTCCTAGTTTTAGATGTGAACGCCTAAAATTAATGATCATTAAGGGAACGTCATCAGGAAGATAATTTATTTTAATTATGTTCCGAACATAATTTGTTTTGTAATGACATTCAAAACGTTTCATGGTTTTGCGGTCGCTTGAGCATTTTTGAACGGACAGAAGCGCAAATTCGACAAATCATGCTGCTGAAATGTTGCTGGCCATTCAAGGACACCATATCCCAGAAAAGAAAAAGACGGAATAGCTTCGAACACCCACAAAAAATGAAAAATTTTTTAACTGGAATCTGAAATTTTTTTGGAGGGGCTGCGCATCGAACCCGGGTCCTCTTGGTCTGCAGTCGAATGCTCTACCACTGAGCTATACCCCCAAACTGAAAATTCTGTTCTAAAAGAACGCTCATGTGAGAAATTTTCAAGGGGAACAGCAAGCGCAATCCGCAGTCTTTTTTGATGATGTTTGGCGAAAATGCAAATGTAAACGGGCCAAAATTAATGATCATTCATCGACCGTTTCGATTAATGAGCTTCTTTTTAATGATCATTAAAAATTCATATGTAAACACGGCATAAGAGAGATCATCTGAAACTCTGACTTGAAAGCTGGATGAAATAGAGCCGCATAGTCTGTCTTTGAATTGCTACAATTTGAGTACCTTATTATAATTGATGAGTGAAGCGAGTCTACAACGGACAGCAAACCATAATTTGTGTGCAACGATAACTCAAAAAGTTGTTAACAGATCGTACCCAATTTTTGTGGAGGCGAAGATGTCAATGTGGTGCGTTGCTGTATAGTTTTTGGTCAAAATCGGTGAAAAAATGACAAAATGGCACAACAAAAACAAAATTGCTCTATCCCCTGCCCCACCTCAACAAAACCTGCAAGCGCAACAACGAACAGACACTGCAGGCTGCGATAGCTCCGAACCTCACTCACCGCACCCCCATGCCAGCGCCATGCACAATTTGCATCCCAATGCAGACAATGAAGGAGACAAGCCAGAGGCCAGCACAGGACAGCAACAGAGCAGAGAAGCCAAGCCGAGAAGAAACAAACAGGACAACAGGTTGCGTTTTGTTTCAGTCAATGAATGCAGGAATCAATGATTCATCAGTCAACAACACCACACAAAAATTAAAGAAGCCCACACACCAGACACCAGCAACGTGTGCATGCAGGAACCTGCTGTCGCGAGTGGATGCAGTGCAGTGTGTGGCGTAATTGGAAAAAATTTTCCTTTTGGGGAAATTTTGCACCTTTTGGGGAAGGTCTGGGGAAACTGATGGGAAATTTGGGGAAATTTCGAGTTTTGTCCATCAACAACAGCGCAAATGCATTTTGCAGAAATGCGAAACAGGGATTTCTTTTCGGATATTTTTTTCTGCTTTCGCTTTCGTTCCACATTCGTGTGTCGTGACGCATTTTGCGACTGAGCAGCCGATGCTCGAATATTGAATTGTCACAAGAATGGACAAAGTTTGGTGAGGAAAGGACAGGATGGTGCGCAAACGAGGCCCGCATCCCGCAAAGAAACCGAACTCCTCCGCCCGCACCCCATGCACAATTTTCGTCACAAAGCTCACAATGGCAAAACAACCAGCGAAACATCAGCCATAATGCATCAGCACATTCCATCAGCACTCCGGGATTTTCGTTTGTCCAAAATGTGTTCTGCTGGATTGCGGCGTTTGAAGGGGGTGTGCGCTGCGAAAGATATGCGAGTGAATGGCGGGCCGCGGTGCGATGCCCACAGAAAGTTTAATTTCTCCTGAGCCAAGCGATGGTTTTTGATGCAGTTCGCATGGCGCAAAGCTGAAAAATGAGCGCTTCCACACATATGCTCGTAAATGATCCCAACCTTTTGTCGGGAAGAACTCTGAAACCATTTGAGGAATAAAAGTGCTCAAGTTTTGGAGAAATAAAATTCCGGGTCCCTGCCAAGAATCACAAAATCATTGGATTTGGACACCACTCAACAATAATTGGTTGCAGTTCGGAATACCTGCCGACATTTGCAAAAAGCTGAACTGGACGAGTTTTCACACACGCTCAAGTGGCCAAAATAGGACAGGAAGTTGAGGACGATGTGGGAGGGAAGGATAGGTTAGGAAAGGTGTGTTATGACAGGTTAGGTTGGGGTTTTTAAATCAACCTCGACCAAAATCCAATCTGACCAAACCTGACCCGACCTCCCCTGCGCGATTTTAAAGCGACACTAAACCCCATGATTTGCTCAGCCCACAATTATTGACGAGCTAAGCGAGTCTACAACGGACAGCAAACCGTAATTTGTGTGCAACGGACAGCAAACCGTAATTTGTGTGCAACGATAACTCAAAAAATTGATTGCCGATCGTGCCCAATTTTTGTGGAGGCCAAGATGTCACTGTGGTGCGTTGCTGTATAGTCTTTGGTCAAAATCGGTGAAAAAATGTCAAAATGGCACAACAAAAACAAAAAATGCTCTTTGCCAACCCCACCTCAACAAAACCTGCAAGGAGTGCAGCGCAACAACGAACAGACACTGCAGGCCGCAAAAACTCCGAACCTCACTTCACTCACCGCGTCCCCATTCCAGCGCTGCACAATTTGCATCCCAACGCAGACAATGAAGGCGACAAGGCCAAGAGGCGAGCACAGAACAGCAACAGAGCAGAGAAGTGAAAAGCAGAGAAGAAACAAACAGGACAACAGGTTGCGTTTTGTTTCAGTCAATGAATGCAGAAATCAATGATTCACCAGTCAACAACACCACAAAAAAGGAAGAAGCCAGCACATCTCGTGCTGCCAGTGTTGTTCCTGCGTGGAATGTTTCCATGTTTGAGGGAATTTTGGGTGCCTGTGGGGACAAAAGGGAATCTTTTTTGTGGGGAAAAAGGGATCTTTCTTCCTTTTCCGTTTGAGTTGTGTTTTTTGGGATTTCTGCCTCTTTCACCTCTCTGTTTCTCATCTCCCTCTCTGCATCTGTGGAGGTGGATACTGGAGTCAGTTGTTTTGGCTCGCTCATGCGCGGTGTGGGGCGAACACGAGCGTACTGCTATTTTACTGACTGCTGACTGCTGAGAGCCCACACGAGATAAGGTTTTGTGTTGATTTTTGTTTGATTTCTGTTGCGGGTTGGCAAAAGGTATGTTTGACATTTGTGAAACTGAAAGCGATCTGAGTGACATTTTGGGATCCATTTTATAAAAAAAAAATTCTGTATTTGTCACTGTATCTGTTTTGGTGCCTTGTCTCACGTCTGTCTCTGTGGACCAATCATCCTCCATTTGCAAACACAATGATATGATGACATCCGCATTAAATTCATTCATTCAAGCTAGAGCATTTTGCAATGGTCAAAGTCTTCAGACTCAGGTCTGCCTGTTTTGCTTCTGTGCTATGCGGCCAGCCCTGGGAAGGTTGAGCACTGCAGCCTGGGAAGGTTGTGGCTTTGATTTGTTCAAAAGCAGGGACTGGTGCAGGCGGTGGGTCAGGTGGTGAGAGAAGAGAAGGCCACACCGTGGGTGGGAAACGGAGAATTGAATGATATTTTACAGTGAGTCCCGTGTCCATGAAATTATGGAGTGACTGTTCTCTGATGTTTCATTTGATAATTTGTGCTGAGATTGGTGAATTGCCATCTAGGTGAAACAAAGACTACTGACCGACCATAGTGAACTGGAAAACGGATAATGAAAGTTGATCCTGATACGAAGGCTGTTCAAGCTCCACTGAGCTTTAACCTGTTGCACTGGTCCTAGTCTTTTCCTTTCTTGCACCCTTTGACATCGTTCTTTCAGTGGATTCCAGGCAAAATTTCAATTCCATGATGTGCATAGTTTACTTTCTATTGTTGATTTAGCATGTCCGCCTCCGTTACCTGACATTCTGACTGAATTTGTGCCAGATGGAGCATCTCAGTCGTGACATGATTTTTGAACCACAGATGCCAATCAAATTAAAGAAAGCATGAGCTGTGCGACCACATTCCATGGTGAATGCAGATGTACAAGATACGGGTATGCCTAAATACCCTTGTGAGGGCAAGGGATCAGTTTTTTGGGTTCAAAGGGAGATTGACCAAAACATGGAAAAACAGCAACCTTTCATGACTAGCATCATGATGCTGGTCATGAAAGTCAGATGGGAAATGAATTGCGAAAGTTAAGGGAAGGCCCCAAAAGACACCCTAATCCCGGAAGACAACACCCCTGATTTTAGGGGTTGAGCATGTCTTGTCCCCAGCATCAAAATACAGGCCAATCATTCTTTTTCGTACACTGGCACCAGCATGTTAGTGTCTTTTCCCAACCTTGACTAGAGAAAACCATTGGTGGCACCTCCAGAATGTCATTGGAGCTGAAAGCAGCAGTGGAAAAGTAGTTTTTGATGCCTCAGGAAGTCTTTTTCAAAAAACTGCTGGTGAGATCGTTCCAGAGATGGGCAGAAAGGTGACAATTTGGCAGGGAGCTAGATAATTAGAGAAGGTCTACATAGTCCACCAAATTTCAGCCCAGAAATCCATCGATCACTTGCCAAAGACTGGGAGGTCTATTTCTCGGACTAAACAATGTTGGTGGTTGGTCAAATATAAAAGAGTTTTTAGCTCCTGCTAGCTACTTTGGGAGGCATGACCATGATTTTAAACTCCGAGCACAATGCTCCCACAAGGATGTTGGAAAATACTCTTTTGCCACTAGAACCGTCCATGAATGGAATCTGCTACATCCTAGTGTCTTTGGAAATGGTGAGGATTTTCGTGTGGCTACCTTTAAATGCAATGTAGGGTCATGGTTGGCCGAACAACATGGAATATTATGACCTTCTTTATTATTTCGATGTTACAAGTTTTAAGTTATACAACTAGTTGATGTCATCCGAGTGCATTAATTCTTTGTTTATTCATGCTATCCCATATTGCTGATTTGTGCCAGGGCCTTGCCCATGCAAATTAACCTTAAATTAAATTAAAGCTCATCGGAACTTGAAAAGCCTTCGTACTGGCATGACGTTGTTTTGTTCTATGAGTGATGGGATGGCATGTGCTATTGCCTTGCTTTTCTCTTTTGTGGGAAATTTGGCTTGTGCAAGACCAATTTTTCCCCCAGGGAGTCGCGAGTGGGCAGAGCCCTCTGAAGCTGAAGGATTTTTGAAAATTTAGGGATAAAGAATCCCTA
>JASGXE010018463.1:0-16287 GCA_030068105.1 Sinentomon sp. SZTP_YWyxl
TTCAAAGAGTTAGTTTTATAGACTGATGCATCTATAGCATCAGGGCCAGGTGTAGAGTTATTTAAGCTAAAAATGAAACTTATGACATCATTATTGGACACAGGTTCAATAAAAAAAGACTCGCAGAGCGGTGTCATGTGATTATACGGACTTTCACAGAGAGAAGGTCTCCCTTTAAGAAGGGTATTTTCAGAGAAGAACACGTTAAATTTATTTGCCAAAGCATAGTGATCATGTAGCACCAAACCATTTTCAATTAGAATAATTGAATTCTTTTTCGATTTAGTTTCAATGTTGAGTGCACGTCTTATTATTTTCCAAGCAAATCTTGCTGTGGTAGCATTATTTATTAAATTTGAGTAAAATTCACTTTTTTCTCTGGCACTACATTTGTCTATTTCTTGCGTAAGGGCAAAGAGCCTATTGCTCAAATTTACACAATAAGGCTTTTTCAATAATTTGCTTCTGAGATTATCCATCGGAATTATTTTGGACCTTAAAAGAGCCTTAAAAGAGGCCTCATCCATTCTAACTTTTCGAATTTTAAACATTTTTTGGTTTTGAAAACGTAACTAGTGGAACAGCTGGCATAAGCAGTCTTTAAGCATCATGAAAGGAACTAACAACTTGTTCATAATCATTTGAAGAAACAATAGGTTCAAAATTTAGTTGATTTATTGCAGCATTGAAACGAGAAGGATTTACTTTTATTTTATGTGCACAATCGTCTTCTTTACTTCTATAATTTGTTTCGCCTGTTTCACTACAATAAAATTTTGGAAAACTTATAAAAGTTGGGAAATGATCAGATACAGGATAAATAATGGATCCTGCAACATGATCTTGAGATCCATTGTATGAAATCAGGTCAATGGTCGATGATTGAGCTCCAGAAACACGAGTAGGAGTTGAGATAACTTGAATGTATGAGTTCTGCAATAGTACCTCGTCTAAATGCTCGCGACTAGGGCTAAATTTGCTATCATCAATGTTCAAGTCCCCTATTATTAGACAATCCCCAATGACATTGGAATTCTCTGAAAGAAAATCATCAAGAGCTTGGAGGAAAATGGTATTTTTCAGTGATGGTGATTTATATAACCTAAGATGGTCAGTTTAGTTTCTTGCAAGTTTGACCATCGTAAAAAATTCTGACCATTAACGACTCCAATTGATTTGGAAATTGTGGTTTTTTGTGCAATTTCTTCAGGTTGGTGAACTGGCATCGTGTTTTGAGGTCAAAATGCCACTTGGAGGTGTCAACCATCGGGATTTCTCTGCAAAAAAAAGATGGAGAAATGACTGTTGAACCCCTGAACTTGGTCCGAAAGCGATTGGCCATATCACGAAATTACCTCAGCCCTATCACGAAATTACCTATTTGGCCTTCAATATTGGTTTTTGCCCATTTTCAGGAAGAACATGATGGAACTTGCAGGACCACATGCATTCCAAGCATACCATCTCCATTTACACACCACCGTTACTTACCACGTAATCACTTTACACTCCCCATCAGGCTCAAAAAACGTCAAGAACATGTGTCCAAATTGTGTGGCCAGGTTACTTGCGTTTTGGAAGCCTGTGACCTTTGACCCTAAGAAATAGTGCATGGGACCTTTGTCAATAAAATCATGTGGATTGTCCAAATTTTCGATCTAATTGTTCAGAAAACTGTTTTACTCGTGTTTTGTACCTCTTCTCTGCAAGGTTTCCCCTATCACGAACTTTCCTACCTGATATCACGAAATTACCTGACACCATCACGAAATTACCTACCGATGACTTCACACCAGGTCATGACCTGTGCTGAAGAATTGGCGCGTCTGTTTGGCGAACAACAAGCGGTAATCCCTTGCCAAAGGATATGCCTTTCAGGCTGCCCAAGCGCAAATTTATCAAACTTTATAGTTTTCCCCCGCCATTTGCAAAAGTACACAAAATATCACGAAATTACCCAAGTTTACCCTATATGCCTTTGTTATTTCTTCAGGTGTTTGTAATGATCACCTTGTATCACAGCACACGTACAAATATGGCTTATTTCTTTCCATTGGCTGTGGCTCAATTGTCGGAAACACTTGTGTCGATCAGAAGAATCGAGGTTTGTAATGAGTGAAATTTCAAAAAATCCGCCTTCATTTTTTCTTGGTGAAACACCCAGTTCGAGTATAAGACGTGGGCCTTCATGCGAAAAGCCCAGTTATTTCGGCCTTTTGTGACCGACATAAACGCAACTCCTTCCTTGTTTAACATGCAATCACCTCTTCATGAAGTACATGGCGCACAGACTTTGATGGCGACAGACAGAACGGACATGGCGACAGACAGAACGGTTTTCGACAACAGTTGTCGAGCGCAAAGAAGGGTGGGTATATGGGGTAAACATAAAATAACCTTGATCCCATGTAATGCTCCAAAACTTTGATGGAGTTCGCTTCCGCCTTGTCCAAATGTCCAATAGCCAAACAAAATATTTTGAATCAATCGCCGAAAACTGATTTTTAATCACTTCCTTCAATCGTCGAAGTAGTTTTTCTGATGCACTTGAACGCCTGCCACAACGCTGCAACGTTTCAAGAACCAGCACCTAAGCACCACCCCGATCTAGAATTTAGATATTCAGAATCAGATAGATCCAGATTTTGATGTAGATAGATTTGGATAGATCCATCCAGATGTCAAGGTGTCAAGCAAAATCACATTTGTCTGCTTTCAGGAATTTTTGTGTTTGGACGAATGGTCAAAGTCTGGAACACCAAATAAACATTTTCAACCTTCCTTGGTTGGAGATGCAAACATCAAAAGCTCACATGGAATTGTAAATGATGGATTCGTGTTTGAAAAGGAAAAGGAATTGTCGGTTGAGACGATTTCAAAGGATGTTCACGTGAAACTGGCCAACGTGTCGGCAAATTGGGCCGAAAACACCACTCTGAGAAACATAAGTTGCTCGGTTGCCAACGGGGAGCTCTTGGCAGTTGTTGGAGAGGTTGGCTCGGGGAAGAGTTCTCTCCTCCAGCTTCTGCTGGGTGAACTTCCGTTAGCTTCGGGAACTCTGTCTGTTGAAGGCCGGATTGCCTACTTCAGCCAGGAGGCTTGGCTCTTTTCCGGATCGATCAAGGAAAATATCTTGCTTGGAAGGTCGTGGCAATCTGGTAGATACAGGGAGGTGGTAGAAGTTTGCGCCCTCGGTCCTGACCTCGATCGGTTTCCTCATGGTGACAAGACCATAGTCGGCGAAAGAGGGATGTCACTCAGTGGCGGCCAGAAAGCAAGAATCGCTTTGGCAAGGTTGGGATTCAATGGCTCGTTGTTCTGCCGTTTTTATTCTTGTTTTGTTTCTGTAAATTGACGCAAACTCTTCGAGTGTTGCAAAACTGCGTTAACTAACACATTAAAAAGCTTTTAAATTTGAAAAACTTCAAGACTATTCCGATGTAATTCTATTTTATAGAGTGATCTTAAAAGAATCAACCTATGTTAGTTTCTAACATAGAAAGTTTGCGCATTTTGCATTTAAAAACAATCTGCTATTTCTAGTTGACTCAAATTTGAGCTTCAAAAATCTAGCAGTTCCAAGAGAGCGGAAAATTTGGGTGAAGGTACAAAACTTGTAAACAAAACCGTGTGATGTTTCCGGGATTAACTAAAATGTGTTAAAAGGGTCGCAGACGCCTTTTTCATCGAAAACTGGAATTGCATGCCAGGAGTTGTATGACTTCCTCACTTGCTGCATTGATAATTTTCATGTGGTTAGTGGAACAAATTCATTCTGACCAAGTCCACTCGAGGCCACACCAATTTCATAATTTCAATGGGTTTCAAGAAGATAGTTAAGTGTAGAAGCTGCATCCAAGAGTAAGAACTTTGGATGCGCAAAGCGCAATTGGATTTCTGGAGTCCACCTTCGACGATGAGGGAATCGTCCGCCTTTTGTGTTTCAAACTCCATTGAGCGGCGGTGTCATCGATCAATGCGAAAGTATAAAACCAATCAGAGGAATTCAAGCAAGAGTAAAATCGGGTAATTTTATTTTCACACTGCAATGTCCAATTCCAGAACGATTTACACAGATGCGGACATATTTCTTCTCGATGATCCGTTGTCAGCAGTTGATGCTCATGTTGGAAGATATCTATTTGAGAAATGCATCCAGAAATATTTGAAGGGCAAGCTTACAATTTTGGCTACGCATCAAGTTCATTTCGCCAGAAATGCCGATAAAATACTTTGTCTTCACCAGGTTTGTAAGCGTTTGTCGGGGTTCTAGCAGAGCCGGCTTTTCTAAAGTATTTCGAAAAAGAAGCTCCTCTTTGTTATGAGTTGAACACAGGACAGAAAGTTTCATAGGCCATTTTTGTGGTGAAAGAAACGCAACACGCGGCAGACGCATTTTCGGATGAAGCTTGAGTTGGAAACGCTAGACCCATCACAGGATTATTTTGCGTTGAAAATTATTTAGTTTTGCTTCGAAAATATGCATATGGAAGCCTTACCCTCTGCAGAAAAAGGGTAAAAGGAGAATGTCATCAAAACGGTTTCAATCTAACCTAACCTATGGACAAACCTAACTAACTACATAGTCCTAACTAACCTAAGCAAGAGCCTCTCCTAGCTGCTAGCCTGTCCTAACCTAACATATCCTATAACCGAACATGACACAACCTAAACCTAGTCTAACTTAATTTATCCTAACCAATACCCTCTTTCCAACAACATCTGTTGGCATACGATTGGCCCCACAGCAAAAAAACTAGTTCCCTTGGAATTATCCGCCGCAAGTGTTCTGTCTGCACTAGTTTCAAAACATTTTTCTGTTGCAATGCGTGTGATTGAGTCCACCATTTGCCTGATTAGTGTTTACTTTCAGATGTCTTTACGTCCACTCTCGCAGTGTACCAGAACAGACAGGAAATTTTCAAGTTTTTGTCTGAACTCTCGAACTGCATGCAGGTGAAAGGATAAATTTTTGACCACCTCAGAGAAAACTGTATAAAATTTTCTTGAAAGTATTCACTCTTGAACTTATAGAATTGTCTTTTGAAATCATGATCTGGACAGCGTTTTCGTTCTGACAAAAACTGTAGAGTTCTCCTGGTGTTATCGAAGAAATCTCAAGGGTCTATTTGATTTTACACAGATTCTTCATTTCATGCCAGCATTGAGTAAGATTTCCTGATTCGAATATGCCAAAAGCAACTTTAGAAATGGTGTTTCTCAGTTTCCTCACCACAAACGGTTATTGTCGTTTTAAGGCGGCAGCACCAATTTGAAACATCCGGAAAGCCATGCCGTTGACCGAGGACACTGTACAAGAGTAATGATGTCCCTATGTGGAGCAGAAGCATTTTTATCCAAAAGCCGCTAGCATACTTGGAACAATTTGTAGCAAGAGATCGAATAGCTGAAAAGGTCAATCATGGAATGCTGAACTACTCGTATAGGCCAATAAGGTGGGGTTCTGTCATATGTGGGTTATTCGGTTTAAGTATTGTCATTTTTCTTAGCAGGCATCATTATTCTGTAATTATGCAATTGGTTTTGGGACAATCCTTATTGTTGGACGTAGGAAATGTTTTTGTTTTCTCCTCTTTAGGGCGAAGTGCTTGCTAGTGGAACCTTTCAGGAGCTGCAAAGCGCCGAAATCAAGTTATTCCATCAAGAGGCAACCGGGCAGGATGAAAAAGGAAGGAAAAAGAGCCTTGCCGTCACAGCACAAGACATGGTAAGTTTTTGCTGGTCTTATTATGGATCGTAAACCTATGGGGTCTTCTTTAAAGGTAGTTACCTTGAGTCTAAAACCTCCAGGCATCTGTGGATGATCATGACAAAGAAGACGGACACATTTGTAATTGTACCTTTTTCATTTATTTTTTTTTTTTTTGTATCTGCCAGTTGATTTCATTTTCGGGTGAGTGTCGCCTCTGACAACCTGCTGACACCTTCAGCACTGACCCAGAAATAAAAATCGAACATTTTGCAACAAAATTGGCAAGTGTTATCCCGCCACTACACACCACAATTATCTTGCTTTCCCACCCACCCTTCAACAATAATTCCTTTAATGTTTTGGGTATTTAGTGTATCTCGTATTATCGGGGCAACCATTCTCAAATCTTAAACTGTACGCTCTTTGAGAGGACTCAGGCCGTTGCGAAAGACTCACCAACGAGGTGCGAGGGGGCACTCGATCAGGGTAGAAAACAACGCCACGGCAATAGGTACAACAAAATGCAGTGGCAAAATACCGAACAGAAACAATCTGCTTTTTCTTCAGACTATTACCATCTGTTATTGACTGTAAATAACAAACATAACACGAAGTACTTGCATGTCATTGTTCCACATCCAATCGCGGAAACGCTGTGCAGTTTGAAAAAATATTTTGTGGTGAATTTGTGCCACGCGGAGCTCTTTTCATGCCGCGCTTCTGTTCCAGTTTTCTACTGTTTGGTGCATCAAATTAAGTTTTCCTTCTTCTTCTAAACCTATCGCTTTCTAGGCTTCTACAAATTTCGATCACGACGACATAGAAATGGACTCCGAAGTGTCCGAACCAGGGTCTGGGACTTATTGGAAATACATCTCGGCACAGGGTGGGCCAGTAATGTTTATCATTCTGGCCATTTTGTTTTGCGGTGCTCAGTTTTTAAGCGCATGCACTGATTACTTCGTGACCGTTTGGTGAGTGCTGGAGTCTCTTTAGTTATTATGCCTCAATCTTTGGGTACTTATGCACATCAATGTTGGGGTTGGTGTGCATGCTCCTGGCGCGTGCTTGCGATAAGAAAATTGTGAAACTACAGCAAAAATGTAGGTAAATTGATTTACAAACTGCATCCGCGATTATACTCAATTTTTCCCTGCTGAGTTGTGTCCATGGGAGTGGCTGCAGGTGGTGCGCCAGATTTTTATCGTGAAGGACATTGCCAACAAGGGACTTACTTGTGATGAAATCTTGCTTTTGATTGATTCAAAAAGGATAAAACCGATACCATCAGGGGTGCATTTGATTTTAGTGGGATTCCGCTAACTGTGATGACGTTCAGAAGCCTATGAATTGATGCAAAGTGCCATCACAGGTGGGGTACGTTTACTTGCAGTTTAACAGAGGAGACAAACGTTTTCCCAAGTGAATAAGACAGAAACTTATGTAAGTCAATCAGTCCTCAATGATCGAAAAAACAGGAGAAGTGAAATATTGTCACATTGGAACCAATATTTCTTTGCATTGAAATCTTCCTGCGACATCTTGAATGTGTGCAGTGCGGTAACACAATTTCCTTTTTTTCTCTGAATATCAACTTCAAGGACGGCTGCTGAAGAAATTGATTACAATTTCAATTTGACGTCTTCATCAACAACGAACACTTGGCCAGAATTAAACAGAACGGGATACGTTTATGGATACCTTATTCTCACAATCCTCGTCGTATTGTCGTCAACGTTGAGAGTGTTTGTTTTCGTCCTAGCCTGCTACAGGGCCGCGGTCGCACTTCACTCAAAAATGTTCTCGTCCATCATTGGAACTCCATTACGCTTCTTTGAAACGAATCCATCAGGTTCGGTTTTGATTATTATTTTCTTGGGAATGTGATTCGGAACTCTAACATATTCGGCCGTATTCCCCATTGTTTCTCACCCTCAGGTTCAAATCAATAACCAGTTCAACGAAAATATTTGCGTTTCGAAACTTTCATTTCTATGCGCCATACGCTTGCTCCCCTTCCATTGTTACAGAAGATTCATCTATCTCATAGACCATGGATGCATCCGTCTGTTGAATTGGCTATTGGGTTGAATATGAGGGTGAGCTGCAAAGCGAAATTCGGCCGATTGTTTTGCGGTTGCCGCTCAGGCTATCCAGCCCACGGGGGGCCAGTCTCAACTCGATGGCGGCGCTGCGACAGAGAAGGCATTGTTGAGCTGCCGCCTGTGACGTCATCGGCGGCAGAGGAAAGAGGAGGCTGGAGGCGACCATCAGCAGACAAGTTGACGGAGCTGAAATGCTCGTGACAAATTTAGGAAATTTCAAATTGAGCAAGGTGCAAGGTTATGCTTGAGTGGGGAAAAATTTAGGCTTGAGTGTGGAAAATTTTAATTTCTATTCCCGTAATTTTCTTCGAATAAAAACATTGTTCTTCGGTCTTTGTTGTTAATTTTCCTGAAAACACTTTTCTGTCTTCAATTGGCCTGAAATCGAAAGCGTTGTCATGCATTTTTGACAGTTTGTCTGCGCCACGAAATGAAAGTAAAAAGTTTTACAAGGTGATTAAGTGTCTTCTTAATTTCCTTTTAAACAACAAGAGGTCAGTCCTTCCGCAAAGTTCCAAAGAAATGTTGCCCTCTTTAAACTGCTCAACCTGCAAATGCAGAGGAAAACTGCTATTAATTCGTTTTGACTAAAAAATTAAGATATGCGCAAGTATCTTTTCGAGTATACATCTCTTTCTTGATCAGTTTACACTTGAGAAATCCGTCGCATCTTTGTCGTATATTTACTGGTCGAAATTCTTCCCTTCGTTGCCATCGGCGTGTTGTCTGCGAACAGTTTCAGCCGTTTTGTGGCACGACCTGAAAGCGGCGATCGGTTCTGAGGCCCACTCATCCTGAATGTTTGCCTCTGAAGTCTTTGTTTTTGAGCTTCCAGGTTGATGTGACGGACACGGATGAAAGTTCTGGTCCTGGCGAATACTTCAATGGCCTTTGGCAGGACATCATTGTGCCGCTCCATCAAGTATCTGATGAGGTTTCCTATGACTCCTGGCTGTTTGACGATCCCGGTGCGCCCGTGGATTTGCTGAAAACTTTCCTCCAACTGTGTTACTGTTCGCAGCCAAGAAGGAGTGGGATCCAACAGGCCTCCTTTAGATATGGCTTCAAGCCACCCAGGAGTGATAGAATCAGTGGTTGCGGGCTTCAGAACACGGGTTGCCAATGTGCTGTCGAGACTTCGAACTTTGAATGCGATGTAGCCTGCCAGATATCTTGTGCCCTCGAATCTAGAATATGATGCTTCGAATGATTCTTCAACTTCAGGGGGTGGTTGTTGGTTGACTGAATGGCAGGCACCAGTGCTTGGCAATTCTGTGAGAGGTGACTGGGATAGGCCCCATAAGCTGTAGATGTCTTTAAAATGCTCCGATGAAATTCCATTTCTTCTCCCTGACTGCTAACTTCAGTTGCAAAACTTTGATCAGTCTTCAGAATTTTGAAGAGAAACTCCGCAGTTGTGCTGTCGTAATTTCCATCGGGATCGGCGTCCTGAACAGCCACACTGCGGGGAACAGTTATGGTTGTTCCTAGCAACAGGTGTCGCATGCGATATTTCACTTCGTTTGCGAGAGGGTTGCTGTGGTAACGTGCAAGGGCTCTCATATGGCAAAAGAAGTTGCACATGCTTCCACTCCAACTTGTGATTCATTTTTAATTCGGAAGTATTTTTCTCCAACATTGAATTCACTATCTCACTGTTGATTTCCTCACCACCAGGCAAAACGAATTCGGCACCAATGAAGTGATTTCGAATCAGTTTCAGGAGATGGGGTGTGTCGGCAAAAATCCAAACTTTCTGTTCTGCCTTCGAGGGAAAACTGAACCAGCTTTTCTCCGGTGAAATCCCAAGGTCATTCCATACTTTGTTATTCTTACCACCCATGTCATTTACCACTGCAACCGTCCGAATACCAATGCTGTCCAATTGCCGAATAAGGTCGAGGAGAATGTCACCACTCATTTGGCAGTCGAACTCGAAGAAGATGGGCTGTTTCCACTTTGGGTCAAACCTCTAGCCATAACGACTTGGAGTTGGCTAAATGGCCCCATAACTTTGTCGTCTTCCAAGTCTATGCACATGCGACTATCAATACCCATTTCGTCAAAGGACAAAACACACAGTTTGTCCTTTGCGGGGATGTCCAAACATTTCGCTTCCAGCAGGTCGAAGACAAAGTTCTGGATTCCGGTGGGACACTTCAGCTTTCTGACCCAGCCTTTTAAGGTAGAAAACCCAGGAAGAGGTATTTTAAGTTTGTCCCGTAAATAACAGTACGCCTTACGCGAGAGTGCACGCAGCGTAACGGCTCGACCAAGACACTCAGCATCCCACGATTTTGTTCGTGCTTGACCACTTTGTAGACATCTGATTTGACTTGCCGAAAAAAAAATTTCCCAAGGCAGATTGGAGCTTATCCGATTCCTGACTGATCTTGTTCTCGACGATCTTGGGGTTGCTGACGTTGCAAATGATGTGTTGCGCTTTCATTTCGTTCAACTCTCGCCTTGAGATATCAATCTGCGTCTTTGCTGCTTCCTGGACGTTAGATAAGTCTCGTCGTAGCTTTGAATTTTTCTCGGTCTCATCTTCAAGCTTTTTCATCAACACCCGTCTCTCCAACTTCTCCTGCTCGAGTTCAGACAAAACTGCATTCAGCTTGATTCGCTGACTCCTTGCAAACTGAAGGAGATTGACGTATCCTAACAACTCCAGGCTCTGCTCCGACAATTGATCGCTGGGAACAGGAGAGTCGCACGGAATATCTTCGATCAAACTCCGTGCAAACGTTTTCGTTTCTCGTCGTTCAATGCGTTGCCGGCGATTTACGCACTGTTCAGTCGTTTTCGCATTTGGAAGAGCAAATCCTGGAATTTTCTGATTTGGCACTGCTCGTGGTTTCAATTTCTTCCGAAGGGGTTGGTTTAGCAACTCATTCACGAGATCTCTTTCGAAGTCATCAGTGCTGAAATGCTCAGAACAAATTCGAGCATTTTCGGTGTTTAAAGAGTCCCGCCGTTTGCATTTAGAAATCCAGGCTTTCCGCAAAATGGGATCTTTTGGAAAATGATAGAAGGATAAGATTTCTTCGGGTTTGTCACAGTTTCTTCCACTGTTGATCTTGCACTCGGCAACTGCACAACTGCTTGGCATTTTTACAAAACGATAAATCGAAATACACTCCTGCAGGCGGCACCAGCAACCCTAAAACAGCCCCTCAGACGAATCTTCTTATATTCCGACACTGCTGTTAATTCCTGTAGAATCAAGCAATGTTATCAGGCTTCAACGAAACAAATCCACACATACGAAACACGGTGAAATATCCAACAAGTCTGAAAAACTCGCTTTTGTAGCGCTCTCTTTTTCGATTTAAGGCGAATTGACGCAGAAAAGTGTTTTCAAGATAATTAGCAACAATGGTTGAACAACAATGTTTTTTTATAACAAAGAAAATCACGGGAATAGAAATTAAAATTTTCACATTCAAGCCTGGGTATAGCATAAACTTGGACCTTGCTCAATTCGAAATTTCCCAATTTTGTCACGAGCATCTTGGCTCCGTCAACTGTCTGCTGGCCGCCTCCTGTTTCCTTTGCCGCCGATGACGTCACAGGCCTGACGTCACAATCCGATGCTTCCGAAATTCTTCGAGACTGGCCAACCTGATTATTCTATTAACCTTGATAGTCTCCATTATGCTTGGATGAGAATCAGAATTCCTCCAACAATGAAAGCGCTGTTGAAAACTGTTCATTCAGCATAGAAATCACCGTTTCGCTGAATATTTGAATGGAGGAGTGTGAAGCATTCTCAGATTGTGTCTTCAAATGGAATGTTGTGTTGGAGTGTGTGCCGATGATCTTCAAGAGCGTTGTGGAGTACTAAATCGGGTTAGATTTTACGTATATGGTGTAAATATTTTAATTTAGATTCTTGCAAATAATTATTCCAATTTGACCAAGCGTAAGCCTCGGAAACCGAATTTAAGAGAGAGGCACTAAAACATTATAAATCTTAAACTAAAGCACCCAAAAGTGTTGCAGAGGTTTTCAATTCAAGATTTTATTCCCTATTTTGGAATTTAAATTTTCTAATATATTTTTCGCAACAAAAATAATTAGTTTAAAGAGCACCGTGAATTTGAATTTCATTGACAACAAAATTCAAGAATGCTGGGTTCTGTTATTTAGCTTTGAAAATGTTTTAATAACGCATGCGATCTGATCCCATGTTAGTCTCATGTTCCGTATAAATAGCCTAATTCGTAAACAGTTGGTTTCAATATACGGAGCCATTCTGAATACCCGGGCCATGGGCGATTTTTTTCAGACTTTTGAAGCACGGGGCAATGTAATTCCCCATTTTGCATGTGCCGCAAAACACAATACATGAAGGAATGCATTTAACGGCGCTTAATAGATGGGGAATAACATTGCCCCGTGCTTCTAAAGTCTGACAAAAATCTCCTGTGGCCCGGGTGTTTTGAATGACTGAGCATATTGAATTGCGAGGTCGTATTCCCCATTGCAACTCACCCGCATGATCAACTCAATACCAATTCGATGGATAGATTTGTGTTGCGAAATTTCATTTCTATGCACAACGCTTCTTCCTTTTCCATTGTTGCATTGAAAGATGCACAACATCTTGCGCACGCAAAGATGTTGAATTCAAAGATGCGGCTGCATCTTTGAATTCAATGCCAATTCAATGGCATTGAATTGGCTTTTGAGTTGAACATGTTGGTGGGTTGCTATGCGGAATACGGCTGATGGAGTTCTCATCAAATTAGGTTCTTAACTTTACACGATCGTGAAAGAAGTACCTTCAACCTCATATTTTGGAGGACCACCAACAAACACGTTAAGGCCCCTCGCATCGTTTTGAATAGTTTTCATCATCAATGTAGTTTCTATAAATTCTTCACATACCGAGGTGATAGTATGCATGCAAAGATTAAGAGGAATATTTCAATATCGAACTCCCCTTAAATCCAACTGCGCCAGTGTATAAAAAGGACATCAAAAGTCAAGAGAATATACAGAACCATTCTGAATACCCGGGCCATAGGCGATTTTTTCAGACTTTTCAAGCACGGGGCAATGTAATTCCCCATTTCGCATGCGCCGCAAAACACATTACACGAAGGAATGCATTTAACAGCGCTTACTAGATGGGTGATAACATTGCCCCGTGCTTCAAAGTTTGAAAAAAAATCTCCTATGGCCTATTTTGAATGCCTGAGTATAGTTAATGTACTCTTCCCAACAGGCCAACGAGCTTCGAATTTATGAAGCTTAAAATTCATAAAATTCAATTGAATTTTCGGTTGTTGCTCCACGAATTCTACGATTATGGATACTTGGATTTTTTTAATTAGGGGTAAACCTTAACCAAGATTTTTAAAGATACATTTATGCAAAGAGCCCAAGCACACATGAATCGAGAATGATGAAAATTCCATTGTGAAACACTGGGAAATCTGCTGGAGAAAATATGCTCTGCATACGTATGCAGCACATTTTCTCCAGCAGATTTCCTCCAGATTTCTCTCCAGATTTGAACTGGAAACGAATGAAGCGCTCTCAGAATGCTCCGGAAAACTCTATTTAGGGAAAACTGGCCGGTACTACATATGCAAACTAATGGTGACTGCCGAAATCTTACCAAAACCTCGACTCTGTAGAATTAAAAGTTTTCCGTTGTCCTTTCTGCTGCAGTCTGACCTTTTAATTCGTTGTCTGCATAGAAAAGTAAATACCTGGAATGAGAACAACTGAAATGATTACCTAAGTCATGCGGATGTGCCAATAAAAATGATTGGTGATAGACTTACCACACCAAAATTCTTCGTTCATGAGTTCATTACTAACTCAGGCGCCACCAATGGCTTTCATGCGCCGCAAAACACGGCATGCAGGTAAGGCGTGAAACTACATCACGCTCTATTGAAATTTGATGGCCTCTCTATTTTTAACCAGACCTTTGAGATTTCTCCTGTATATGGTCGATGAATATTGGCTAACCCAAACACAAACGTAGATTTGTCAGAAAAGGTCCAGCGAGCAGATATCTAGATTTCCTTTCATAACTTTTGTTTGTTATGAGACACTTTTTTTCTTCCCTTATACGGAGACAACAGGAAAATTGTTGGAGAAAGAAGCGCATCTTTAATGGGAAAAACGTTTTACGCTTCCTATGTTAATCCTTTTGACCAACACCCTGGAACGTCTCGTCAACACGTCAGCTTGAACGCGTTTTCACCTGTCGTCTGAAAGTTCTTCGCCGGCAACACTGAAGAAAAACTTGTAATGGTGTGGGATCAAGTCCATGTCAGTGGTGATAAAATGGTTGACAAATTGAGCTGGCCGCAGTCATTCTCGTTGAGATGAAAAGGATAAAAAGGGACAGGTCAGGAGTGCGAAAAACGTCTGATTTTTTAACGTCTAAAAATTCCTCCTAATCTTGTCTCAGACGAAATATGGGTTGGGTTAGGAGATAGGGGCTAGGTGAGGTTATAGGGTTAGGTTTAGGGTGCGGTCAAGGAAGGTCAAGAGTCAGGTTAAGGGGTTCGTTGTACCTCCTCCGAACATCGTGGTGCAGTGGTTAGCGCATTCGACTCCCACCCAGGTGGACCGAGTTCAATTCCCCGTCGGGCACGAAATTTACTGTGGCACAAATGGTGCTGGGCGAGGCACAGTAAATGAGGTCGGAAAGAGAGACTTAGTGGCCAGTCTCTTAGTCCTTCGGATGTGACTTTAAGAAGGAAGTCCCGTGTGCAGCATCACACTGCGCACGTTAAAGAACTTCTCACAAGACACACTTCGACTGCTCTGCAGAGCATGACTCTCTCCGGGATGTCCTGCGGGTTGGCGCAAGCCGAAAAACTGGTCCGAGTCGTTTCAGTTGAATGCAGAGCAGAATTGGGCTACGATTATGGGGCATAGTTCTCCTTGCGAGCCCAAGGTGTGTGCAACAAGGTAAAATGATCGGACCACCAGCCGCTGGCTATCTGTCCATATGATTCCACGATGATGATGTACCATAATCCGCGCCTTATTACACCATAGCATTGATTACACCTTTTCGACCTTCCGAAAATTTGACGTTATTCTTGCCATCCTTCCAGTCAGTCAACAGAGCAGACGACAGGTGAAATGAGCTTGAATCTTTTCTTCTCTCCTTTTTTACCCATTTTCGTCCTAACGACGATGGCTGCAGCCATCAATTTTCCAACGTTTTATCACCACTGACATGGACTTGATCTCACACCATTCCACCACTATTGCCAAGGTTTCTTCAGTGCTACCGAGAAATCTTCAGACGAAAGTTGAAACGCGTTCCAGCTGATGTGTTGACGATAAGTTCCAGGGTGTTGGTCAAAAAGATTTCAACATATGGTGAAAATTAATTCAGCATCACCACACCCAAAGACCACGGTTATAGTGGTAAATTTTGTTGGATTTAATACATTTTCAGACATAAATATTTAGAGGAACTTGTGGACTGTCTTATCATTTTAATACGGACATTAATGCTTTCCGTTGGGCGGTTTTCGCGGATTTAAAACACGATGATGTGAGCACATGCGTATTTCAAAAATTATCTGGCGAGTACGCGGCACACGCTGGCACAGAAGATGGAGAGGCCAAAACTTTTCTGAAACTGGAAAATATTCTCCACCCAGATTGTTGAAATTCTATTCTCTTTCCCTGAGGCAACAGTTTCTCTTGCTTCACCAAGTGGATTTACAGGCTTTCACTAAACTAGTTTAGACTGTAAATCTGCGATAAATCGAGAGTTGAACGAATTTCAAGCCCTTAAATACCGATCAGATTCCAATGAAAGAGCTGCATGGACCTGCGAGAGGTATAAACGATTCAAGACAATTGTTTCCACAAATCTTGAGCAACCACACAGCAGTAGACGTCTTGATATTTATAAGCGACCCTGTGCATATTCTTATCCGTATCCTGTCTTTCGGATTTGATGGATTATTCCCCAGAGGGAAAACTATTCCGCATCATACCGCAAATGATAAAATTAGTTATCATCATTTATCCCGCTTGTCAAAACTAAATGACAAATTGTTTTTGGATAATATTTGGCCGGCCTCTCTATTATTCTCCTTTAATCGCACTATCGTTCCCGACTAAAGAGGCGAACGAAAAGGAATAAACAATAGAAACAAACTTCTAGTGCCTATTATAGTAAGCCAAGGAATAAAGCTACAGCATTTAGGCACCTATAAGTTATGCGGCCATCCAGAAACCCGTCAACTTTTCTGAACAATCGTGACGATGCACTAGGACAGACAGTGCCTCAGGCAGTTTGCCTAGGACGGACAAGGAAACAAGCATTTGTTTTTCGAAATTGAGACGCACCGCCGCCTGGACTTCTGCGATCCCTTTTGGCCTTGCTCGAGTCACATGGTTGGGTGGCGAATACTGCAACCTCCGCACTTTCTATTGACCAATGAGAAGGCGAAAAACCCCAAACCACCAAGA
>JASGXE010018469.1:0-10380 GCA_030068105.1 Sinentomon sp. SZTP_YWyxl
ACTTAATGCTAAATATTTGCCTCGTAACTCGGAGTTAGCGTTAACCCCGCATTGATCTCTCCGCTGTCAGAGTTGTTTGGGAGCGGACAACTGCGCGAAAATGGTGAGGTGGTGCTAAAAGTGCCTAGATTTTTCAAGTTTGTGACATGGAGGTGGTACCTCCCTGTGAACGGGCCCTTCTTCTGACCGAATTTGGTCATAGGTACCAGGTTTTTGTGCTGTCAGCCCTGAAGGTAGCGCGTTGGATCTTGCATGAACACGAGCACCAACCCATCGCAAAGTTGATATTTTTGCCCAAACATTGGATTTGATTTCGCTAAAAAACGTGCACAGAAAAAACACTCGGACGAGCACAAATGCTCGCGATGTATCGCCGACTTACCCGCGGACATCCATACAGGGCAGGTGTACCCTCCACCACCGGGGTTCCGAACTGGACAGGATCAGTCAACCGTGGGCCCTGCAGAATAAACCAAATGGACAGCGAAGCGTAAAAAATGAATCGACATATCTGCATGTATGTAACTCGTTCAAATGAAATTAAGCGTGCAGAAATGCAAGTTTACATGCCAACATTCGCTGTCCCGGCCCGGCCCCCGTAAGGCGACCGCCAAATATTAATCAGTGGCAACTGCCAAGAGGGATTTTCGCAGGAAATCCATTCAATTGAGACACGCGAATTTGGCGGTTTCGTTGCTGCCGCCACTGCCGGTGCGAATATTGTTCCACGCTCTGTGGCGATTGCGGAGTGTCTGTCAATTCCCACTGTCGCAGTGAATGTGGTTCTCGGAAGCCATTCGTGTTTTCACATTAATCGTGAAAAAAGACATCTGCGTGATGTGGTGCAAAGGTGAGCTGGTGTTTCGGGAGGAAGCGAAGCAGCAGGTGGCGCAAAATTTTCTCACGAGGTCGTTTTTGCAAAATTTTAAATTCTTCGATGAAATTGAAAGTGTGCAGGGGTCATTTTTGGTCTTCCAGCCTTTTCATTTGCCTATTCGGTCACACAAATAACATTTTTATCCTGGGTCACACCTTGAGTCCAGAGTAGCCACGGTGTTGCAACGCGTGAAGTTGTGTTTGGCGTTTTTCTGCACTGGGATAAAGAAGTGTGCGAAAAACTGTTTTGATGCAGTAAACGCCGAATGCAAGTTGGATACTCTGCGAATGTGTTTGGTGTTGCAATAATTTTCTCTGGCAGTTGTTTTGAGAAACAAAAGGACAAACACTCAGGAAACGCTCTCCTCTGATTGCAGTTCACGTTAATTGGTGCACTCAAAACATTTCAAAGCAATGAATCATTTTTTGTTTTCGTTTTGATTTTCCTGGTCTTCTCACCAATCCCGCAGTTTTTGGGCTGATCGCTGCTGTTAAAAACGAGCTATGCGGTTTTTGCCTGCTGCGTAGCCCAGAAACGGATGGTTCTTCCAATTGCGAACCCGAGAAAGTTGTCAGTTTTGAAAACATTTGTGCGGTCGGCAGGATTCAAAAATCCGGACGCACTGCCGATTGAAGCAACTGAAGTTTGGGAAAGTTCTGTCCCACTCATTTGCCTTCCTAAATTGCCACCAAAACCGTGGATATTCCTCAAAATCTCACAACATTTGGTGGCATTTTGTGCTTCAAAGTGTGTCAAACTCCCATCAATCTTTTGACGGTCATCTTTTGACGCTACAATTTTTTTTTCAGTGTAAGATAATTTAATAATTGCTCCTATTTCGTAACATATGATGAGTTCCAGCGCAACTATTATGTATTGAGTATGTCGATGTCGCAGTATAAAACGATGTATAGACCAGTGAATCACCACACAATCTCGATGTTTCAACTCCGCTCTGCCAGACCACGAACTCTGCAATGCAATACGCAAAATGCGATAATCAAAAGGCATCTCATCGTGTGACACATACTGGCAATTGAATCATCCAAACAGGAATAAATTGACTTGCCGACAAGGCACTGGAACCGGTTAGGTCGGGGCAGAGAGAGGAGTTTCCAATCGGTAGGTAAAAAATTCGCTCCCCCAGCATGTTGTCATTCATTCTGCTTGCCTCACTTCTCACTTACGACATCTCTGACCCCCGCGACTGAACTTTTCAGAGACTGAATTTTGGGTTATGTGAGTTATGTCGCGCTTTTCCATACCGCTTTGGCGTTTCAACAATTGTTCCATTTGGCGCCTTTACTTTACCCATGTTTGTTGATTTTTGTTTGGTCTTTTATCAGTGGTTTGCAAATTTTTGGTTTTTTGTTTCTGAACAATTTGCCGGCGGTAAATTGCGGGAGCTCAAGGTTATATTTTTGCTTTTGCTCAAAACAGTTTTTTTGCTTTTTGGGTTGGTTCAAATCAAATCCATTGATAATGATCTTGCGGTTTTCAACCGGGTTTCCACTGTTTTTTCCACCGGGTTTTGCCTGCCGTCAGCGTAAAAGTGTCGCCACCCGTTCCACTTCCACGGTCGTTCGGCTAAATAACGTACCTGTCGAAAATGAAATCTTCGGTAAAAGAGCCTCTACGTTATTAACTCAGGCGCCATTTAGAATCAATGGCGCAGCATGAGCCGCAAAACAGCATGGCACTCGTGTGAGGCGTGAAGTTGCACCAAGCTCTGTTGTAATTAGATGGCCCCTGTGTTAGCCAGTTCTGTAAGATAACGCCCATGTTCGTCGACTTTTGATGAGCTCCGAATAGTTTATTTCTTGCACGAAAAACTTTGACTATCTTTTTGTCAGGTGATTTTGGAGAGTTGCTCGGTGATTGTGCTATTCAAGTGAAACCTTTGACCACATAGGTTTGTTTGTGTTCCGTATCGTCGATTCATTTTTGAATGTCAGCCTGCGACCGCCGACCCGCTTGCCATCCTCTTTTTTTTTCAAATTTTGTCGGGCGGCGCAGGTCAACGTTTCCATTTCCCGTTTGGCTGGAAACAGGAGAATTGCAATTTTTGAAAAGATATTTGTCGCTGTAGCCTGTAAAACCGCCGGGGGAAAATGTCCCCCTCCCGTTTGCTTTTGCAGTCACGACATTGTGGGCAGCAAAATCTGTAGAAAAATACGAGTATATCTCTTTCAGACCAGTCGCACGAAAAAGAAATAAGCTCAAAATCACGTCCCAGTGAAGAATTGGTTTCGATTGACGTTTTGCACGTTTGTTTTGTGACAAAACGCTTGCAGGGAAACGGCTTGATTTTTTTCTGCTCGCTACAACGAAGACGAATCTCCTCCCACACGTCTCGGAATTGCCACAAGGTCGACATAGTGAGCCTGCGCAGCGTGTTTCCGATATTTTAAAAATGGTTTTTTTTTTCAACAGTTTCTGCAAGATGACAAAAATGAAATGGAAATACTTTTGACGAAACCCTGTGAAATGGAAAAACGTTGGGAACAGAAATAAAACGATCTCCAAGATCACCGAAATTGCGAATGTTTGAAAACAGGCCCACACATGCCATTCGGTTTTGGTGTTTCGATTTTGGGTTTGGAGACATGAGATAGACTTTCTTTTGGATAACACAAGAACATTCGAATTTTGGGTTCAGTTTATCAGGTCATCAAGGCCTTTGCTCATTTGAACATATTAAATAGGAAGGAATTTTTGTTGCCTTATTTGCCTAAAAAGTACGGAGTTTGCATTATCGCGTCGTTTTGCGCTTTAACGGTCAAACTTGACCGCCAATGCATGAAGGTCAATAATTCTTTGGAACATAAAGGATATTCGTTAGAACTGATGCTATTTTTCTTGCCAAAATAAAAAAAAAGTTTATCGAAACTTCGGTTCAGAAGCAAACTCTTCCTTTTGAGCTAAAACTTTGCGGAGAAAAGAGAGTCATCTATGAGCAACATTCGTCTGCAGCCTGGAATGAAAATCTGCACGCTCGGCATGTGAAATGTCGGATGTGTTTTTTCTGCAAGTCTCCACGTTGTAAAAAGCCCTGACTTTGTTTTGCAAAGTTTTGTGAAAAATCACCGCCATATCTAATGCGTTTTTTGCACTTTTCCTCAAAGGCCGCAATGAATGTAGGGTATTAAGGCCCTTCGTAGGCCTTATCGGGTGGTCTTTATTGCAGGCCCGACTCCGACACCCAGACACGCAACATGGCCAATCTTATTAAACGTGTGAGTTATCCAATGGACAGCGCAACGAACGCTGCAAAGTTTAAACGGGCGAATAACACTTTTCTTTGGCTCACCGTGTCTATAATCTTGACGAATTTCAGTGTGGCGTCGTCTCAAATCGAAGTTACAAGTTTAGTGACTGCCCTTCAGCTGGTCGTCGGCATTGCTGACAAGTTCATGCAGGTGTGGGAGACTTACTTCCCAGACGGAGAAGCCCAGTTTGGTATCATCGGGGACAGGGTGGGCCAACTCTTCCCCGGAAAGAACCACAACGCCGCCTTGTTGGCAAGCTTCAAGAGGATAGAGCTGTCGCTGCAGACAACGGCGCTGAATCTGGCGGCAACTCAGGAGGAGATGGCAAGGCTGGTCAACTTGCCGAAGGCCATCCGGTCGCACGCCAAGATGGAGAGGCTGCTGGCCGCCATTCGAAGAGTCGAAACGTTGCACACCGTCTTCGAGAGTTACCAGAAGAACAGGGACAACCTCGAGAGTGGAACACTTCTAAATTTTGCACACGCCTGCACTTCGCTGGACGAAGGATCCATTCACAGTCAACTTGGGCTGATACATTCCATGATTGTCCCGTCGTCTGGGCTGTCAGCTGCAGGGTCTCCCGGTCTATTTGAAGTGATACGTGATTCAGTGGACACTAAAGTTAGTCGCATGTCACGTTGTCGTTGTCTACGTTTGATTTCTGTTCGACATTTTTGCAGAAATGTGTAAATGATTATTGAAAGGATCCCTTATCTCTTGAATGCGATCGCTGAAAAGTAATAAGCTCACATATTTCGGTGCTGCGCTTCCCCATCATTACCCCGCACAGTTGCCCCATTTCAATTTTCTCTTCCTAACCCTAACGTCATCAATTTTGGGATTTTTGCATTGCCACCGCTTTTTGCCATTTGGCATGTTTGCCACCGCTTCGCAACTCTTTCTAGGGTCGCAACAGGGTTAGGTTAGGTCAGGTTAGGTTAGGTTAGGCCAGGTTAGGTTTGGTTCAGTGAGGTTTTGAAAATTGGATGTTGAAATTGGCTGGAATTCCCAACAGCCAATCAGAAACGCGCATGCGGAAGTGAATTCGGAAAAAAATATGCACCCCGTCCGGGCCGTCCATTATTAGCCGCATCACAAATCACAATCGTATCTCTTTGGAAGAATTTAATTGATTAATTAAAATTAATTAATTAATTAAATTCTTCCAAATTAATTAATTAAATTCTTCCAAATTAATTAATTAAATTCTTTAATTAATTAATTTTAATTAATTTAATTTTAATTTTAATTTATCAATACCTTCCACAAAATGTGTTGGAGAAGGGATCTGAAACACAGATCAATAGTCAAGACAATTTAAAAAAGAGGTCGATGCACCAATAATGTCATGAAAATAAATGAGACAAAAGGAAAAATATGCATTCAAAAGGTGAAAAACAAGTCAATGAGGTCTGTTGGCTGAGATAACCCGAGCAATTTTGATATAGGGGGAATCTCGTGGAAGAGCATTCCATTCCCTTATTGTTCTGGGAAAGAAAGAATTGAAATGAGGATTGAAAACAATTAACGGGGGCTGGAAATGCATCCCGTTGTCTGTTCTGCGTTGCGGAGTTCTAAGAACAAACTCAGGAGGAACATTGATTTTTATCCTGCCGGACAGAATCTTGGCAAAAATTTAGTCGTTTTTCCTTTCTGCGAGATGAGAGTGGCAAAAGATTAAGTTCATCAAGAATCTGAGTGACACTGCTATATCGTAGATAGTTTCCAGACACAAACCTCGCAGATCTCCTCTGAATTCTCTCAAGCACTTCTGAATGAGAAACGAGAAAAGGATCCCAAATCGAACTAGCATACTCAAGCACAGGTAGAACTAGAGAACAATAGGCTTTTAACTTAGCTTCCTTTGTGGCCTCTGAAAGATTACGGCGCAACAGACCTAAAACTTTTTGCGCCTTGCTTGCTGTGTAGCTGACATGCTCGTCCCAGGATAAATTTTCCTGAAGTATGACTCCCAGATATTTGAAAGAAGTTGTTCTCGGTACAGAGACACCATTTATTGTGTAAACTGTCGTTCTCCCAAGTGGATCGATGACCTTTGGTCGTTTAAAACACATGAAGGCGCACTTACCACAATTTATACTCACCCCACCTTGCACACCATTTTGAATTTTAACCAGGTCATTTGAACTAGAAAAGAATCACAACAGGCAGTGACTTCCCGATACAAGACAAGATCATCTGCAAACAACCTAATGCAGCATTGAATTTCTGCAAAAATATCATTTATAAATATCAAAAAAAAGGACCCAAAACACTCCCCTGTGGAACCCCTGCAGAGTTGGCATAACATTGTGAAGAGACAGTCCATTCCATTTGATAACCGATTTTCTTCCGGATAGATAAGAGCTGATCAGTGCAACAATAGGGTGAGGAAAATTGAGATGATGCAACTTTTCAATAAGCAGTGAGTGTGGTATGGTGTCAAAGGCTTTGTTAAAATCAATGAAAACGGCATGAACACTGTTTTTCCTATCCAAAGCTGAACCAATTTCGTGCACAAATAAAGCCAATTGCGTTTCACAGGAAAGTCCACTCCTGAAGCCGTGCTGATTTTGGTGGAAAAAGTTGTTGTCATTAAGAAAGTCCGTGAGTGCTCGGGCAAAGATTTTTTCAAAGAGTTTGGCGCCACTTGGAAGTATTGATATTGGTCGAAAGTTTTCAACATTTGGCAAACGTTCTTTCTTTGGAACAGGAACCACAATTGCATCTTTCCATGAATCAGGAAAAACACTCGTTTGGAGAATAGAATTAAATAGCACAATATAGAATGGTGTCAGTTCAGTAGCAAAAGCCTTAATTAATGAATTCGGAATGCCATCACTGCCGGGTGAATTTTTCGCAGAAAGGGATGAAATAGTTTTGAAAACAATTGTATAGTTTAAAAGCAAATAACTATCAGCAAAGAAACTTAAGCTACGGGATGGCAAAGGCGTTAAAGATCCTGAGGAACCAGCTGATGAGATGTTGGCCTGCGATGTCGTAAAAACGGAAGAAAAGTGTTGGGCGAAAGCCCTTGCAATCTCGTTTTGGTCTAGCAAAGGGGGAGAACCATTTATGGATATAGCAGAATATCTTCCAACAGCACGTTTATCTTTTAAAAATTTCCAAAAGCGAGAAGCGTGAGATGATGCAATTGCTTTGGAAATAAAGTTGGAGAATAGCCTGCTATTCACAGTTGAGATTTCCTCCTTCAATTGTCGAAATTTCTCAGAAAGAAGTGCAGCACCCCTATTCTTGGACAATTTGCTATGTAGTCTGCGTTTTTTACGAAATAGAGACCTTAATTTGTGGTTCATCCAGGGACACTTGTCATTTTTCGGTTCCTTGGACACCAAGGGAAGTAAACTTAAGGCATTCAACAAAATGTTTCGAAGTGAAAAGCAAAGAGAGTTGGAACCGAAATGGGAAAGAGAAACAAACCTGGCAAAACTCGAGCAAAGAAAACTTCTAACTGTTTCCAAGTTAGCATTTTGAAAATTGACCCTCACCATGGGTGAGGCCGAGAAGTCAGATTTGATGTGGCTGGTTGCAGCTAAATGCGCAGAAACTGCTCTGTGATCCGAAATACCATCAATTACTTCAGTGCTGATAACGGGGGAATCAAAGTTTGCGAAAAGAAGATCTAAAATATTCTCTGCTCCTGATGAAGAAAATCTGGTTGCGTCGTTCACAAACTGAATCAAACCAAATGTTTCCACAAGGTCAACAAAAAGAGCCTCGACACAGTTTAAATTAACATAATTAATGCGCCCCCACTGAATTTTTGATAGGTTGAAATCACCGGCTAGCAATAGTTTATGGTCAGGCATTAAGGTGCTCAGAGCGATTACAATATCGTAAAGGTGGTTTACTGCGGCCAACCCAACTGGGGGAGCCAAGTAGGCACAACACAAGATGATAGGCATATTGCCAACAACAACCTTGCAACAAGCGACCTCCAACAAATTTTCGTATTGAAGATTCGTATCGTGAGGGAAGATAATTGGTAAACTAGTAATATCTGACCTGACAGCTACGAGAGCACCACCAGCTCTTGAGAATCGATCTGTCCTATAGATGTTAAAGTTTGGTATAATCTCCGCGTCACCAAACTCAGCAGAGAGCCACGTTTCAGTCAGCAGTAAAATGTTGAAATTTTTGTCCTTGA
This sequence comes from Sinentomon sp. SZTP_YWyxl, assembly GCA_030068105.1. Taxonomy (NCBI): domain Eukaryota; kingdom Metazoa; phylum Arthropoda; class Protura; order Sinentomata; family Sinentomidae; genus Sinentomon; species Sinentomon sp. SZTP_YWyxl. The sequence goes on from JASGXE010018469.1 coordinate 8,315, forward strand.
TAAGAGAACAAAGCTCTGTTCTTTTAAGAGAGGACCGAAGTGACCTACAATTCATCAATAAAAAGTTCAGATGAAAATCAGAAGAAGGGGGCTGAAGTGAACAAAAACAGACATCAGATGAACCAACACAATTTTGATTTTGATTTGGCCTGCTCGGGGACTCGGATAAGATTGGTGATAGGAGCTTTGCAAAGTGAGACTGAGATATTTGTTCTGAAATGTCAATGAAATCAGCCACAGTTGTTGGCTCGGGCCCTGTTGTGGCTTTTATTTCGTCAAACGCCACAATGATAAGAAAAGTCTGTCCATGAAGACAAGAAACCCAGAGTCTTTTCTCGTTTTGTGAAATGAACCAAACAGTGATGACAAAATTACCTAGTCCTGAAATTAATTTCAAATTCTTTACAGAAATTATTTAGGTAATTAAACTCTTCCAGAGAGCAGATTATTGTTTAATTACTTAAGTAATTAATTTGTTTGTGCCTGGTACCTATTTGCCTGATTTCACGCAACGGGTTCTGGAATTTCTGTTGCATTCAGTTCTTCAAGAAGGTGGCTAAAGGTCTTCATTCATACTTTAAAAGCATCAACTACATTTGGGGTAACCAATTTTGTGTTTTCATTTTTGGACGGGCCACACCGTGGATTGAATGATAAAACCGCTTGTCTCTTTTCTCTTTCGAGCCACTATGCCGTTGTACTATTCGCGGTAGGAACTCCCTTACTCCATCTCCCTTTGATCGAGAACGCAACCTTTTACTCGAAAAATGATCACCCCTTCAAGATTAGGGCAATAACATTTAAAAAAGACGTAGGGAAATTTTCCTTTCTCGGCCGTACTTGCCCCGAGTGGAATCAGCTTCCAGCTGCCCTATTTTGTCTCCCGCTAAATGTCAACACTTTTCGAAGTCGTTTAGAAACGTACTTTCAAAGACCTAATAAAGAGTTCCTCAATTTTGCGTTATTGTATCATTGTCGAATGTTTTGACTTTACTATTTTGCGCGGCTATAATATTTGTCATCCTTGTTTGCCATCCCTTTGTTTATCCTATAAGTTTATCCTTGTACATATTTGACCGGGGGAAACGCCGCAAATAAAATGAATTTGAATCATTGGAATCTCGACCATCATCTCCCATAGTATAGCTAATAATAGTTCTGGGCTGTTGCGATCCCAGCTTGTCGCTTGATCCAAATTCCACTTATGCAGATCTTGAATTGAATTGAAATTTGATATGAAGGTTCTGTTAATAAAAGAATAAAGGAAAAAAATCAAAGGAACCCATTTGGAATGCCGCGGCACTTCCAAAAACGGAGACAAGATGAACCAAAGCGATTTCAACTGTTATATAGGTATTGTTACCAAACCATGAATTGGATCCACAATGTCCAAAAATATACCTTTTCTGTAATTTATAAATTTTAAGACCGACAATGTCGGAATCCGAAAGATCTGTCCCGAAAAAATTAAACACGGATCATTTTGTCGATATCTCAAGCATTATCTGTTTGGCAGAGAATTATTCTGTGGAAGTTATAAACGGCACCAAAAACGTGCCTGATCTGATCTGAATGATCTCATGTGGAAAATGACAACAATAAAAATACCCGGCCAGGTACGTTTATTTGGGCACTTTGGGCTAACCCAGTAGACTTATTCCTGGTCCAATAGGCTCATACCCAGAGGCTTATAATTATCAATGAGAATGATGATGAAGAGGTAATTAGACCTCCACTGGCGCGCACGTTCCGTGAAAATGAAATAGTCTACGCGACATTCGTAAAGTGGCCTTCCCATAATTGCAAACAAAATAAGCCTTATGCATTGCAATCCGTGAAGAGAAGGGTAACTGATCCCATGCCAACAGCAATGTGGGATATTTGCTAAATTGGGCCTTCGTACAAACACGTAACTTGCATGAAATTGCCATTGCTATCAGCTGCTCGTTGCTTTAGCAATGGTAATCATCAATGAAATAAACGATTCCTGGAAAATCTGCGACTGTCTGATGCTGTGAACGGAAGCTGCTCTTTCCACTGAGAAAGGTGTATGGAAAGCAGAATAA
>JASGXE010018470.1:0-11260 GCA_030068105.1 Sinentomon sp. SZTP_YWyxl
GACAGAAAAGTTTGAGTAACTGCTCGCTTTGTTGAAGAGAAACATTAAAATAAGAAATATTCTCAAAAGCGAACATGTCCTCTGGCATGATTTCTCACAACTGCGTGCAAATTTGAGGAAAATGTCTTGAAGCAAGCATTGCACATTTCTTCAGCACTTCTACAAAGTGAAAATCGCCAGGATTGGGCAAAAAATTGAGCTATTTACAACGGGTGTTCTTGGCTCACGATCTAATCTTGATCCGTGCCACCCACTGGTTGCTTGGGGCCAATTTCTCAAATCTCTGCAAATCGAAGTGGTGAAGAACCATCCACCATTAATTGCTCTCCACATATGATTTATCTCAGATGGGCCAGCATACACAAGCTACATAAGACAATGACTGAAAAAAGCACACACACCTGATGGACTCCAAATTGCATCTGATTGTAGTTCAACCAATTGATAAATGTTTCTCAGGAAAACTACGCAAAAAATCAAAAATAAGGCTTGAAAACAAAAGCGAAAGACCTCCTTGAAGTTAAGAGTAAAAATTAACAATTCCTCCTTATCAAAGACCCTGACAATGAACTGGAACATTTCTGGGCAATAAAAGTCACCTCTCAGCAACTCAGTCATCATTGAGGTGAAAAAAAAGGTGACCTAGTATTGAAATGAAATGCCACATATCATAATGCAGCACAACGCACTCTGAACTCATGCTAGCAACAACTCATGCTAGCAAATGAAATCGAGACAAATCTTCCTGTGAATTTTAGCTACTCCAATTAATGTGGGGTTTCATGAAAAGCACAAAACGCACCTCAGCAAGAAAACGGATCACAGATCACTGCTCAGCAGACTCTAAAGAAGTAAAATGGCTGGAACTCGTGTGCTCTGATGTCACTCACTGATTGCATTGCATTCGAAATGGAATCCAGGTGGCATACCTACATGCCAAATGTCAAGCCATTCCTCAGCGTGAACCTGAATAGGCTTTGTGTTTGTCAGCGTTCAAGCCATGCATGGCTCGAAAGAAAATCCTCTACGCATCACCTCCTAGCAGCGCTTGCTGCTTCCCTAGCTTACATCCAAATCAGTCTATTATCAACAGTAAAACCCTCACTTTTGTCAAATGAGTGATAGCAGTTTATGCACTGCACACCATCTCAACTCAGCCTTCGTAGAAAAGGATCTGATTTAGTTATCCGCGCGGATTTCATCCGACAATTCAGAGGTCAGCTTGATCTGTTTCTGTGTGTAATTTGGCAGAACAATCCTGCAAAATGTCTCTCCTTGTAGGTAGATCGCAACAAATTCGGGAAAATGAAATAACACAAGATCAGGACATGGCCCGGGTGAAGTGAGGGAGGAACATAATTGACATCCAGCCAAATGCCGATGATTATGGAGCCCACGGAATTTCGTTTTTATTTTTTGTCAATTTCGTTTTAAAGGTTCAAAATTTCGTTTTTTGGTGTTGAAATAAAAGTTGAATTTCGTTTTTTCTCGTTCTCGGCCTTTTTTTGGCTATAAATTGATCCTAGGGTGTTGAACCGCACTTTGCCGAGTTTGGGTCTGATGCAAAACTGGCAGCTCTTTCACTTTAAGAGGCCTTTCAAATCAAAACTGGAGAAGCAGCAAACTTGCACTGTCAGTGGTTATCAAAAATTGTGATTGTCCAAGTTTAGTGGGATACCTGGCCCACCGTTTCAATATTTTGTCTGTTGGCATTTAGTAGAAGCATAGTCATTCTACAAAATTAAATTTCTTTAAGTGGCTAGATTTCTCCTCTTTTCAATTCACAACACAAGCTGAAACCTGTCCCATGTCTAGCCTATGGATGCCTACATTGGAATAAGAGGATAGAAGGGGTTTGAAGATGTTCGATCTGTGTTCAGTATCACTTCGTTTTTACCAAAGAATTATTGTTCTGCTACAAGATCAATTGCCTCTGACTTTGGAAAAGCTAAGAATGCATCCTCCTGGGGGGACAAAATTATTAAATTTACAGCAGACAACAACTGATCTGCTGTACCTCGCTGGTCTCTTCTGGACATGACTGAAAGGGTAAATCTGCGGTAAGTCATAGACACTGCTTATGAAAACAAAGTTTTTGTGGAAAAGGAGTCAAATTCGTGGAATTTCATTCTAAAACATGAATTTCGTGCTAATAACTCGATTTCGTTTTTTGTCGTGGTAAAAATAATGATTTACCTGGCTTCCAAAAGGCATAATCGGCGAAGAAATGTTGAAAAAAGTGAAAAAATAACATTTCGTTTTTTTCGTGCTTATTCCCATTTCGCGAAATTTCGAGGGCTCTGTGGCGATGAACCACAATGAGCGACATCTCGCACTTTTTTTCAAGGTGATTTTTAGACCTTCTTTAACCCAAACCAACTCACAGCTTCACCACCAAAGGCATACAGCACCTTTGCTGAGCTGACAGCTTGGCTGCATTGCTGCCAGTGTGGGTGGAGTGGAAACATTGTGCAAAAAAAAAGCAGAGGAAACGTTACGAAGAACCTGCTTATTTACAGTTTACGCAAAAAGAGAGAACTTTTCATGAGAAAGGAAAAAAAAATTGCAGAGAATCTACTGGTGTGATGGATGGTTCTAAGTTTAATAAACGGATTGAGATATCTGCAGTTCCGAGTCCCAAGTTACGTGAACATTGTTCATTTTTGTTGAAAATAAAAACCCAAAATTCTCAATTTATGCTGCAAGGGCACTTTTTGAGAATTCCAAACTTTACACGATTTCAGCCGCGAGGTACAAATTGTGATGCCTGACTGCACCATGTTATTTCGTGTCTGTGGCAGTTTTTGGCACTTGCAGGCCAAATTTCAAATTTTGCTCGCATGCTGTAGGGGTAAAGTTAAAAGATCTTTTTGCTGAAAACTGCAAAATGACAAATTTTAACCAAAATTGGGTCGGCATTTTGGACAATGCCCCGTCGGTTCGAAAAGGTTAAAATCTTGCATTTCCGTTTCAAATTTCCGACAATGAAAATGCAATCCTACTCGTGTCACCATGAAATCAAAATCTGCCAACATGCACACGTATTGTTTTTGACCTTCCCACCGAAAATTAGCAATTTTCCACGGGAACTCTTTTCTTTTACAAAGCAGTAAATCTTTTTTAATCCGCAGTTTGAAGGCCTTTTATCAATGCCGTGGTGATCACAGTCGCACGGATCTGTTTTCGGCGAGTTTCCGGCAAGAATAAAATTGATTAAATTCAATCATCTTCAGCATGTTCAAGACAAGAGCAATCATAACCCTTGAAGGTCCAAGGTCAAAATGGCACCGCTCAGGCCCGAGGTGTGGTCCAATGGGCCTCTCCATCTTCTGGGCTCCTTGGGGCAATATAATGTCCATAACTATTTTAATTGGTCTCTTTTATCCCCCAAACCAAAATTTCAGACAGATCTGATGACATCTTCCAGTATTTTTTGCTCTCGATAGGTCAAAAAACATGTTTTCGGTGTATATTTTTGGAGCGAAGTTTGAATTCTTATAATAGCCGCAATGTTTGCAATTTTTTGGTGTTATTGGTTTTAAATTGTCGAATTGAATGTAACATTTGATTTTAGAACAAATATCCTTGTTTTTCCTGGCTTAATTCAATTTTTTGGTCAGTAGTAGTTAGTCGTGAGAGTGATGCGGAAGGCTTCATTTTTTGAAATTTTTTTGAAAACTTGACAGAACTGGAATCGACATTCAGATTTGAAGTTTGCTGCATATGGTGGTAAAATGTGAGCAAATGAGCAGCCTGACATGTTCAGAACTCGTACTAAGGTCATCACTTTGGTCACCAGCTTTTTGATATTTTCAGAGTGGCTTGAAGTCGAAGGGGTGGTCCATTGGACCACCCACAATTTTTTGACTTCCAAGGTGTGGTAAAATGGACCACAACAGATAAATCTTGCATTTGAGGTAAAATTTGCACGCACAAGGCATAATTTTGAAAAAAAAAAGTCAAAATTATCAGAATTTGAAAAAATCAATTTTCTTGAAACCCAAAAAATCCAAGGGGTGGTCCATTGGACCACTAATTTTTTCCACAAAATTTTTTTTCGGGTGGAGGTGCCATGGACCCAAAATCCCAGACAACCAATCAATTTTTTCCAATAATTGTTCAAAATGAAGGCAAATGAGGTGGACTAGTGGCAAAAAATGGGTGTGGTCCATCAGACCACCCCTTGGATTTCTGAAAATTGAGCACCCAAAACAGTCTGAGAGGTGGCCCAATGGACCACAAAATAAAGATGTTGAAAAGGATTGGCATTATTGGAAATTATTTGAGACACAATATGCAATACTGATTTGTTTTGCCCAGCCATGGAAGATTCTTGCCTTCAAAGTGAATTCGGTGAAAAAAGTGGGGTGATCCGACGGACCACACCTTGGATTTTTTGAAAATTTATGGCATCACTAAGGTCCAAGGGGTGGTCCATTGGACCATGGGCCTATTAATCAGGAACCTGCCTACAGTTTTTTTTGCCCATGTTAGCACAGGTCCAACCAACCCCTGAGATAGCATATCTGGGAGGACGGGTCAATTGCTTCTCCCCAAAAAAATTTAGAGGCGAAAAGAAAAAAAAAATGGTCCAATGGACCACCCCCTGGACCTTTGGCTTGTGCGGGACAAGGCTTGTGCGCTTTGTTGCATCTCGCTGCCACTGGGCCATGCTTTCTTTCTTCCAAGAAAAAAAAAATACAAATGGAAGAAAACTTCTTGATGTCGAACACCCATCCACAAAAAACGTCCACAGGTTTCTCAAAATCTTGGGATGCCGTCACAAATTTGTGACTTCTTTGTTCTGTCAAAATTCATATAAATTGGAATATTTTTGGGAAAGTGGCTTTTTCTTGCCTGTCAGTTAACTTTGGTGCACATGAAAAGCAGTCCTAATCATTATGGAGCTTTTGTCACTCAGTTTGAATTTTGGTTCAAACTGCTGAGTTTCTTTCTTAAAACTCCTGTCACAGAAAGAAGTTTCTGAGGAGAGTTTCTAGATTGGAGATTCTTGGGCAGCAACAACTGAATCGCTCCTTTTGCTGAGCCAATAAAATTCGAGTGGATTGACAGATCAGGTGCATCTTAAGGCAGGGGAAATATGCAGCACCGTTGGCTCTCAGCCTCAGTGACCTAACCATAATCAGGGTTCGTTCTGGAATGGCCAAGTATGTCAACAAGCAAAGATAAGTAACTTCTTTCTCAACTATCACTCTCTTGTATAAGGTGTGGTCGATGGCGAGGCGAGTGAGACAACTTCCGTAAATCAGGAATGGGTCATATGGACAAACGTAAAGCACCGACGGTTTAGTAAATCGCTCGTCATCGAACCTTGCGTAATGTCTGGAACTCATCTGTGTATTTGGTCTAGAATTTTTAAATATGTACATTGTAAGTGAAATTTGGTGAAAATTTGCCACAGCTTGATGTTCTCAATCCAAATGTTTTCTGTGATTGGACACCATCATGTGTCTCTGCAGCACACAAACACACGCATGCTCGCCCGCACAAAGTAATATCGGTTGCAGCTCAGTCATTTTTTCTTGTGACCAAAAAGGAGTATTACCAAAAAAGGAGTCAACATACATAAAAAGTGCAGGCACTTTGAGCTGTGTTGTTCACCAAGAAAGTTCTGTATCCTGATTCCTAAAAAAAAACATTCAGCATCTCTGCTAAGGGGTTTTAATTGTTACATAAAAAATCTGCCAAGCTTATTAATTTAAGTTAAGATTAGACAATGTTTTTATTGAGTTGGTATGTTAATTGATTAATCTAATCAGTATCCAGCAGAAGAATCATCTGGTGATCTAATGTCATCAATCTTCAGGATAAGCTTGACAAGTTGTGATGCAAGAAGGATCTGCTGTTTCTTGCTGTGAAGAGTTTCAATAACATTTTGCATCTTCATGTCTGTAAGAAAGGATAGAATAGAAAAATATTTTCAAGGTTTCACTTGGGTCTTCTGTTTTATCAGGAAGCAGAAAAGTGAGGTGCGGGAGCACCAGTTGTGGTGTGGTTCAATCTGACACGAGCCGGTTATATGGGGTTTGGGGACAGAGTTCCACAAAAGTCAGAGCTTTTTGATGGACTGTGTTCTCGAAATGGTCCCACAAATCGGTTTTCAAGGTTTTGATAATAAATCCTCAAAACCTAGTGTTTTCAAGGTTTCAAGGTATTTGAATTTCAGGTTTTCCCACATGTTTCAAGGTTCAGTTGGAAACCCAGAAAGGATGAAAAAAAAACAGACCCCCATGTAGCCTACCTGCTTTTGGTGGTAGAAAAATAAGGATGAATATCAACAGAAACAACAGAAGTGGTAGGCATACAATTTCTAATTTCAGACACACAAATAATTCTCTTCCCATCTGCATTCCAAAAAGACAATCATCTTCATCATTCATAACTCAATGTCAAATTCCAAATAACAATTATCTTCATCATTCATAACTCAATGTCAATCTCGTCTTCAGCATTACCATGCTTACAGGCAAAATAATGTTTTAAATCTAGAAAAGGTCGTCGAGGAGAGAAACCAACGTGTGATATTGGTTTCTGGTTAACAAACATCATTGTCTCTGTCTCTCACTTGTGGCAAATTATTGTTGAATCTAGTCCTAGTCTCAAAAAACTCAAAATGCTGTGCAAATACCCAACTTGCAAAACAAAGCAGCAGTCAGGAAAGACCTTATTTTGGTGCTAAAACATTTCCAAGAGTCTACACTCTTTTGCCTACCTAGGCTAACCATTAACTTGGAAGTTGGAAACCTCTCGAAAGCAATGGAGGGATTGACTCCAGCTAAGTTGAGAGCAGTGGGTAAAGTTCGGGGTACTCAGGCGTTAAATGCATTGAGTACCCCGAACTTTACCCACTATTCTCAACTAACCTGGAGTCAATCTCTCCATTGAAGAAAAATTTAACTCAGAAAACGACTGGTCACGATGCATAAGTTAATTTTATGTGAACTGTACAATCACAATGCATTTAAGCACTCACAATGCAAAAGGCCTGATGTGGCCGAGAGCACGCTGCTCATTGTAGATAGAATCAGAATGCATACATGCCACATGGTGGTTTGTCTCTCTATCAGATCGGATAATGAACCGAAATCAAAGAGAAACAAAATTGAAAATAATGAAATGCTCATGCATCGCTAATTAATCATACATCCCAGTTTTAGGAATTTATTATTTCCAATCAGAATACAAATTTTCCTCAACCAATCAGAATACAAATTCATTCAATCTACGTGTGGCTTCCGATTGCTATCAAACTGAAACTTTCAGTTTGAGTTTACTGCTTAGCTTACCAATTAGGATGATGGAACTCAATTCAGAATATTCCTTTGCTTAAAAACACATTTTGCATTTTTGTAGAATGAATTTCTTAATAAATAAATAAAACCAACCAACCGTTTGTGCTAGCACCAATGCAGTCAATTCCAAGAGTTGGATTACTTTGCGTAATTTGTGCCGATTTCACCTCGGTCAGCACTTGGATCGGCTGAAGGCCAGCATTCTCAGCCAGAGCCAAAGGGATGGATTCCAACGCATCTCCAAAGCCACGGAATGCATACTGCTCCAGAGTTGATATCTATTGCATTGTTCAAGAAAAAATAAGACCCCAATCATCATTTCCATCATATTGGGTACATACATTGGAAAATTTGTTGAGTTACAAAATTATTGTTGCACTATTTCGGACAAATCAATCCAACACTTATCACTCACAATGTGTTGATGCCAAAGCAATTAAGAGGATGGCCAGAAATTTTCAATTCCTCAACCAATCTAGATATTGGTTCATGGTGATTAGCATTGTTTGGGGGCTCCACAGAAGTGTGCATACTAAATTTTAGACAATTTCAGTTTTTGGCAAACAAAAACTATACAATCTGCCCAGGCCCAAAATAGCCATACTGTTTTCCCATTGCATTCCCATGAGACATTTCCTGTCGTCTGAGGAAGCGAAATGGGGTACAGGAGCACATTATTTGTCCACTGAATCCTTTCTTCTTTCTCTCTAGTATTTCTCCAGAGGAACCCATTTATAAAAATGGGTGCATATATGGACAATGCAATCAGCCCAGAGCTTCCCCCAAAAGCTCATTTTGGGGGAACTTTGAGGCAATATATGTCTAGCAAATGGCAGGTCGGAGCAAACTTTGTACCTGAATATTTTTTTATCAGCACTGTATCTGAACGAATGCAGTGATGGTAAAGAAAAAGATAGCTCTCGTGTTTTTGTGACAAGTTCATCTGATAGGAAAGTCGATAACGGCGTTGCTGTGACAGCTACATACACAGCGAGAGCACACCCCCTTCACATAGGGTTCCTTAGTGAAATGAAGGATTGGATTTGTTAATCTGTCAGAGTCTGAAGGTTTCCAAAATTGCACACCTTGAAAAAATGGCAACAAAAATCGCCACATTCTTATTTCTGCTGCTACCTTTGCACTGTCTACAATTTCAAAATGTCCCTTCCATCGTGACACACATTCAGCCATTATTGCACCATGCCAACCATGCCGCCTCCTCTTCTGTTCAACTCCACTAGTATTTCTTGCCTTGTTGCTGGATTCCTGTCACTGCAGTTTATCTCGTAATGCCTCCCATTTTCCCCATGCCCTGTGCAATGCCCAATGGAGTGGAAGTGTTGCCGCATCTGCTCTTCACGTTTCTGACTGAGGCATCAGAAAGCAGTCTGAGCCTGACAGACTCTTCAATAACTGATCATTCTTGTTGTAGTAATGAGAAATGATGTGACCCGTAGATCAGAAACATTGTGGTAACCTGCACTATTCAGCATGCTTTGCATTATTTTGATGCACATTTTTTGATGCAGATAAAAACTGCATGAATTGTCAGTTTTCAAAGAGAATTGGGCCTCACTCGCAAACTGAATACTTGGACACCTACAACAAGATTTTCACAGCTCAGATACAATTTTCTGGTTTATTGTTTGGAGTTTTTTTTTTTACTTTTCTGAAAAGGTGAATTACTCTTTGAAAGGTCAGGGATCTAGAAATTGGTACAATCATTGATGATAACATAATTATCATCATTCAAAATGTTGTGTAAAAATGTCAACCGTGCACTCACATCTGTCGTCTTCAAACTTGAGTTCCATTTTGTAGATAAAATAATGGAAGCAGGGAAGCAGGGTCATGCAGGTACATTCAACATGAAAAATATTATCGGCAATTTTTTTCATAAATTTACCTTGTCAGCTTGTTGAGAAACAGCAATTGCACACGATATCTCTGGTGCCCCACCTCCATACACGATTCTGTTGTCACGAACCAAATTTCTGATGACACAGAGAGCATCATGGATACTACGCTTTGCCTCTTCAACAATCTAATTTATGTAAAACAAGATGTGGAATAGGAGTGATACACATCATAATGAACAAACTGAAAGTGAGGCTAAGATAATAAATCAGAATAAGACAAGGCAGTAGCAGCACAGGGAGAATTTAAGTGCTTTTAGTACACGAAAGCACTTAAATTCAACATGCAAAACACAACTAAGAGCTGCGCAACCAAGAAACCAAAAAATGCATGGTAGGTTGTTCCCCATGGTACAGGTTTGGTAGCAAACAGGACGAAGGGTCAGACAGCCACTGGAAGGTGCAGAAGTGAAACCAAAACAATTGAATTAAAATTGTGAGACTGATTGGCATGTACATTTTTATATGTCATGTTTTATATGACGTTTAGTGGGGTGGGAGTGTCTCCAGTCTAAATGGTAATGTCCTTACCTAACAGCTCACCGATCCCAATGACAAAAAATCAAACTGTACAAAAAGGAAACTTTTTTGGTACCTAATCTGGAAGTTTAAAGAAAATGCAGTGACAAAGTCTCACATCAACACTGTATTGTTTGAGGCAAAAATCCGGGAAACATTGCATGAACGAAAACTGAACACGAAATGTCAAGCGTCGCTGCAGCTCAGTTGACAGAAAAACACAGGAAATAAGAATTGACTTAGATGCCTCCGCCGAGCACACTGCACAGGAACACAGCACTAAGGCATGCAATAATTATTTTCTAGCTTTGTTACCTCAAAATGCACTGCAATTGCACAGTGGATGATACATTTCTAAAGGGGTTCTGTTTTGAATTTTGAGTACGTTAGGCTGGCTCTCGATATTGAAACCAATACACACATCCACCAAATCAAGAAAAACGAATTTCTTTCATGATGTGTTAGGCGGAATGCAAGAGGTGTGGGCAACCTGTGCAGAGATTGGAAAGATGAGTGTAACAAACAGGGATCAGATTGCCCAAACGCCGGAAGCGAAGTCCATCCCAGAAAGTGGAACGAAGAACGAACCAATTTTTACTTTTTGCAAGCCAAAAAGTTTCCTGAGCATAACGATCGGAACAGCAGTTGCCTACTTTTCTGCAAAACTCTATGTAAGGACATACAAGATGAACATTTATTTTTTACAATTCCACACAAAAATAAGTTAAAGTCACACATTTTGTCAATGAATGTTTCCTCTGGTGCTACTTTTTTTACTCTGTAAACTCTCTATAAATGTGTTGGTTTTTTTGTGAAACAGAAGTCTCAGACCCAATGAAAAGTTTAATCTACCCCCACTGCAGGCACTCCAAAAGGGCTCATTTCAAGAGGACTTCTTCTTTGGGGAATCATTTACTCAATGGGGGGGGGGAGTTCGTGTGACGACAACTTGGAACGCATCCGATCTATTTTTCCCACCTCAAAGAATCGCTGTGTAAATATTTTTCCAAAATTAGGAATGATAACTACTAATTTGGTCTCTGGTCTGTGCCTGGAGATGGCCTAACACTGGGCCAGCATGGCCTCAAGCTGAACCCAAGGGGGCACAGATTTATAACAGGTACACAACACATTGTGATGGAGAAGACAACCATGTTCGCAAAATGATTATCAGCACGACACTCTGGATAACAATGAATTACGATCTGTCAAAATGGCCTCACCATTTGGCTGCCTCCCCTGACGAGAACAGTGACCGCCTTGGAGTTCCGGCACTCTTCAATGATGAGCATTTTATCCTTAGCTGTTCCAAATGACAACTCTCTCACCTTACCAGCCCAACCAAGCTTCTCCGGTGTTAACTCCTCAAACCGAGGCACAATTCTACCACCTGTTGCAATTGCAATTAGCTGGAATAATGTGAGAAAAGAAAACATTTGGGGAACCTTTCAGAAAAAATTAAAATTTGGAAATTTTGCGGTCCAAGCGGGGTTCAATGGTTTTCTGGTCCAG
>JASGXE010018474.1:0-10490 GCA_030068105.1 Sinentomon sp. SZTP_YWyxl
GAAGGGCGTCCAGAAAGTAGGTGCACTTTTTAGTGTACCGCAGCACAATCTTGCCGGATTTTCATGTTGTTAGTATGAAAAGAAAGTCCAATTCTTCTCCTTTTCGGTAGTATTTGAGGCGTTTTTTCTCAGATTCTTCTAATTCGAATAATATCACATGAAACAAAGGCCTCTTTTATCTACTTGCTGAAGTTAGACACTTATACAGACTATCACAAAAGCTCACCATTTCAAAGTTCCTCACAACTTTGGTCACGGGCAAGAAAACTTGCAGAATTAAACAAGGGACAATTCTCATTATCACAAAAGTCAATTTGCGACGGAATGGGACATTTTTAATGAACGTTTGGAAACTTCGTTCAAACTTGAGCAACCTGGATGCCACATGCCAACCACCATGCTCGCTCACATTCGATTTTTCGAAGATTGAAAGACCAGGATATTCCGTTCTTATGGCCGAAATATCCCCAGAAGATTCATGACACATCATTCATGGAAGCAGTTTCCTGCATGCTTCTCTTTTGTGAAACAGATTTTGCGGATCGGATGTGCTCTGAATTTCAAATTACAGCAAAATGGAGTATTGCTCGGGTTGATAGATTTCCAGATAGTGTTATCGATGAATTTGATCAAAATATGCGTCTACACCAGCCCAGTTGTCCTCACTTTGCTTCCAGTGGCTTTATTTGGTTTCTTCCGACTGAAGGAATTTCCGACGGAAATGAAATTCTTGGTTGAAGTGATCAAAAATTGCACTTTTCCAGAATACCAAATAGTGCAATGAAAAATTGATTGCTGACAAAATACCACATCACATACAATGACAACAGAGGTGTCACAGATTTTCCAAAGATAGGGCACAGAGCATATTGCCCAAAAATCAGATTGAATTGTCTGTAGAATAAACAGTGCACCAACTTATTGGACAGCCTTCGTATAAACTTTCAGTGCATGCAAATTATACAGGATGACTCAACAAAAAAGAGGTCGTCTCAAAAAAAGGGAGCCCCGTTCAAAAAACTGGGTTTTCTAAACCCTTGGAATCGGCCGAATCGGAAACAAACGATGCGGGAACGTCCTCCTGTTTGGCCCACCCTGTGAAAATGCTGGCTATGTGCTTCCTTCTTTGCGATTTTTTCTCCAGCATTTCACATTTTGCAGATTCTCTTCCAGCGTTCTACTCTCCTCATTGGTTCCAATTTGAATCATTTCTTCACTTGGTCTTCCAATGTCTGTCGAGACAGTTGTGATGTCATGTTGTCTCTTAGAAGTAGATTTCCATTCCTGAGGTGGTCGTGTACGAAGGGTGTTCGAAAAGTTTTTGATATCACCCTGTAGTTCAAAAACATTAACAATGTCAGGATTTCGTTTAGTTTAGTCCTTCAAAATACTCTCCGGCTCTTGTCTTACAAAGTTACAGATGTCCAACCCAACCTTCCATGGGCAGAATGGTACTCTGATTAGGGTGAGTTCCATAGCTCTGAAAATATTGCTTTGGCAAAGTCCTGAATATGTGAACATGGTTTTTCTGTCAAATTGTTTTCAGTTTGGGGCACTTACCATAAATCGCTGGTGCAAAATCATGACTCTAGGCAGTAATTGTTTGTAGATGTGGTTTTATCATCCAAAAATCTAAAACTTGGGCATTTGTCGTGCAAATGGGAATGTTCAAGATTTCAAGACTTTGCCAAAGGTAGTATTTTCAGAGCTCAGGAACATACATCTGATGTCTGCAAATTTGTGCTGAAAGAGCTGGAGAAATGCTTGAGGCCCCGAACCAATCAAAATTTTGATAGCGGCAAGATTCTCTGAACTACAGGGTGATGTCAAAAACTTTTCGAACGCCCTTCGTAAATGCCCATTTTGAAGGAATGTGCCCTTTAATTAATGCCAGGTGTCGTAATGGAAGGCCCCACTGCCAAGATTCCAAGTATTGTGGGTCATTCATGCTTGTCTGCATCCATGGGATTCTGAAGCGCAAAAAGATCACAGGATACCATTTAGTCTGGAGCTGGCACTTTCTGCCTTTCAGTGACCAAACATTGACTGCAGAAAGAATTATCCAGACGATTTGACTTGGAGGAAAAACTCAATCTTCAGTATCTGTTTAATTTGATTTTTTATTTAAGGTTAATTTGCATGGGCAAGGCCTTGGCGCAAATCAGCAATGAGGGATAGCATGAATAAACAAAATAATGAATGCACTTGGATGACATCAACTAGTTGTATAGGTAACTTAAAACTTGCAACATCGAAATAGTAAAGTAGGTCATAATATTCCATGTTGTTCGGCCAACCATGACCCTACATTGCTTTTAAAGGTAGCCAGACTAATATCCTCACCATTTCCAAAGACACTAGGATGTAGCAGATTCCATTCATTGATGGTTCTAGTGACAAAAGAATATTTTCCAACATCCTTGTGGGAGCACTGTGCTCGGGAGTTTAAAATCATGGTCATGCCTCCCAAAGTAGCTAGCAGGAGCTAAAAACTCTTTTATATTTGACCAACCACCAACATTGTTTAGTCCGAGAAATAAACCTCCCAGTCTTGTTGTCGTTAGATGCAGGTTGTCGACAAAATAAAGCAAAATGCATCCTTTTTATCCGTTACTTCCTGCCAAGCCGCGATCCCCCAGACCCTTCTCTCGGCCGCAAGCGTTCAAGCTCTTTCTCCAACAGCACCCCCTCACGTCATCAACGCCTCTGGCGTGTCTGCTCCGGCACCACACCACCACGGATTGTGCCTTCTCCAATTGTTGCTGCTTAATTTTCTTTATTGATCTGCAGTGCACGTTGTTTCATTCCCTCAGTTCCCGTTGATTTTTGATGAGAATTTGTGCCATTTTTTCGTTTTTCTTCAGTCTTTTTCAGACGATGTGTTTTTGTCTTGGGATAACTATGCCTTATTTTGTTGAATTCCTTGTTTGCCCTTTCCGTTTTCCTGTGGTCCTGTTTGCTTCAAGATATATCTACTTTTGCTTGAGAATATCTCTTACTGTTTCATGACTAAAGCAGAATTATTACAGAGATTACTTACCTACTTCAAATTTTTGTGTCATATTTTTCTAAATTCTGCGCAGGGCCCACAGTAAGGGAAAGTCAAGGAATCACATGAAAACTCGGGGAAATGCTCAAAAGTATGCAAAAAATCGGGGATCATAAGGATGCATGTGAGCCTTAAAATGATCGAGAATCAAAACTTTGAGGCCAAAATGAACACGCAATTTTAAAATGTCTTCAGCTTCTGGGGACTCTGTCCCCCCAGACCGAACCAGAGGCCCCACCCATTGGAACCTCGCTGGGGCTCTGACCCAGACCCCGTAAGGCCTGGGGCAGCTTTTGACAGTGACACTATTTTGGTAAGGCAGATGAATGGATCAACAAAGATCAGGGAAAGTCAGGGAAATGGATCAGCAAAGATCAAGGAAATGGATCAGCAAAGATCAGGGAAATGGATCAGCAATGATCAGGGAAATCAGGGAAATGGATCACCAAAAGTCAGAGAAATGGATCAGCAAAAGTCAGGGAAATGGATCAGCAAAAGTCAGGGAAATGGATCAGCAAAAGTCAGGGAAATGGATCAGCAAAAGTCAGGGAAATGGATCAGCAAAAGTCAGGGAAATGGATCAGCAATAGTCAGGGAAATGGATCAGCAATAGTCAGGGAAATGGATCAGCAAAAGTCAGGGAAATGGATCAGCAAAGATCAGGGAAATGGATCAGCAAAAGTCAGGGAAATGGATCAGCAAAAGTCAGGGAAATGGATCAGCAAAGATCAGGGAAATGGATCAGCAATAGTCAGGGAAATGGATCAACAAAGGTGAGGAAAAGTCACGGAAATGGATCAGCAAATGTCAGGGAAATGAAGTGCCAAAATGTTGCAGAAACCCTGTCTGTCCACTTCGCTTTGATTTCGCTTGATTTATTTCAATGGGCACTATCTCCAGCCACCGTTTATTAAAAAAATCAAAGGGTGGTTCAGTTGCATCGGCACTGAGGCAGCAAGAACGCAGGTATTTCTGTGTTCAGCTCTCAACAAAATTGCATCAGACCTTTGGCAGGTGGTTCTTTCTTTGTTTATTGGCCGGATGTCAAACGTTAGACTGTTTCGACCGGGGGATGGGGAATGGGGATGGATGTTGTTCTCCCGCAGTGTCGGGGGAACGGACTTGGTGAAGTGCAATTGGTATGAAGATTTGATGCAATCATCATTTGGGTAAAGCAGCATTTGATTGAACCAAAAAGCATTCAGCATTCAGACAAGCACCAATTCTGACTAAAGGAGGTTCAACCTAAGGCCAATTCGGACTAAAAACCATTTGAACAAAACACCATTTGGTTTGATGGTGTTTTGTTCCAAATAATGCACGATCCACTACCCCTCATCCACAGTGTCTCATCTGTCCCCAGGGCTGCTATTTCATTGCTGCAAAGGTGGACCTAGCCTATACTCTAAACCATGAAAAAAAACTTCAGAAAGCCCTTGGCACTGTTTAGTGATTGATAGCAGAAAAGTGGTCCCAATTTACTGATTTCTGGAGCAGTCTGCCACCAATTACGGCACTGCCAGGTGTAATGAACCCCATCCACGGCCAAGCTTGGATGCATTACAGACGTTGGGAAAATGCTTGGATTAAAATTCTGGCCAGGTGAAAGTCCTTGATTCCCAGCAGATGTCCCAATGCTTGGCAGCGAATTTTTCTGTGGAAGTCGGCAAATCGTCTTTTTCGTTCTTGACTTCACACAGAGCTCTTGTGTTCACTGGTAGGGGTTGGTGATGAGGGGTGTGAATGCACTCTGCAGCATAAAAAACATGGAGAAAGAACGTCATATTTTTCTTGGCTTTCACCAAATGCCGTGCAGCTTGAAGCTTGGAAAAATTTCCAATTTTGATTCCGCATGATTTCCAGCTGAAAAGCACGGTTGTGGCTCGGAAAAGGGCGAAAAGACAGCCGCATTCCCCATTGAAACTCACCCTCAAATTCAACTCGATGGTCAATTCAATGGAGATTTGTGTTGCGGAAATTTCATTTCTATGCACAACGGTTATTCCTTTTCCATTCTAGCATTGAAAGATGAATCTGTCTGCTGAATTGGGTCTATTGATTTGAATGAACCTCATGCAGGGTGATTTGCAATGGGGAAGATGGCTGATTGTTGCAACATAACATTCAATGAGACGCCCCTAATTTTTGCACCGAACCGTCCCTTCTGCAACATAACATTCAATGAGACACCCCTTATTTTTGCACCGAACCGTCCCTTCTGCGGAAAATAGTGATGTGTCAAAGAAAATGCTGGGACTGGGAAGGATTTATGTTGGTAAATTCATCGATCGAGACCTGCAAGTGAATCTGGAGAACATGCCATTTGCGATGTTGATAAGGCAAATATCTCTTAAGCCAGGCATTTCGTGTCAGTTTTCACCCCAAAAACCGGTACCATCAGGATGCCTGTTTTTTTTAGCCCGACAGTGGCATTGCTACCTCCTCGTATATCTTCTAATTCCATTTTTCCAATGTAGATATTGTTAGGTGGATTAAACGCATGAAGAAGTCATTGAGATCATAATGGTGTGTCCATGCAGATACTTAAACTTGCTCCAGCTTCATTCACCCTGTAGATCATAATGGTGTGTCCATGCAGATACTTAAACTTGCTCCAGCTTCATTCACCCTGTTCCTGAAAGCAATATTCTGCTTGAACCCAGCTCCAGTTCCTTGCCAACATCCTGGAAAGTTTCGTTGCCAACATCCTGAAAAATTGCGACCGTCACTCCATTGGGACTCGAAGAAAGGCTCAAAATCAGATGGCCTGAACTGCAGGCCGCCCATCTCAAATCACCAGTGCCTGTTGCAAGCTAAACTTATTCTCTCCTCAACAGCATCTCTCGCTCGTGTTTCTCTTGCGAGACTCGGTTTGCTGCCTTGCTCATGATTTGTCCCCTGAGCTGTGTTGTCTGGTCAAACTGATGCAAAAAAATTCCTTGATTTTGCAAAAGCAATTGATCCTGTTTCTCATTAGCTTATATTTTAGATGAGAGCACTTGGTATCGATGATCTTCTTCGTCGTGGGTTTCCGACCATTTGAGAAATAGTTTTCAAAAGAGAAAAAGTTTTGAATTCCGTGTCTGAGCAATTACCTGTCACTTCTGGAGTGCCACAGGGAAGTGTTCTTGGTTCCTTACTTTTTATCGATTATCTACCTCCAAAATTGTGCAACAATGTTCTTCTCTTCGCTGATGACGTGTGTTTTTGTGATGAAACTTTTGTTTCATCGCTGACTGCCGCGAGCTCCAGAGCGACCTGCAAACAATTTCAGGCTGGTGTCAGGACAACAGAATGAAACTTGCGCTGAAAATGCAGGGTGGTATCTTTCACAAAAAAGCAATGTCGATCGAAGTTGGTCTCTGCACAGCAAATGCAATTGCAAACAGATCACGTGTGTCTGAGATGATTTCAAAATTTAACAGGACTCCGCCATGTATCAGAAGGAATGCCTGGTATTCAAAGTGGTTTCTAACATTGGTGGTAAAAGTGAATTGTTGCCAATAATTCTGGACACATTTACATTTCTCGGCATGGCCACCAATTCAAAACAAGGACTCTTCCATGGCTCTTCTTCAGCGAAGGATTTCTGACTGGAATTCCTCACCGGCAAAAATGTTCAACAAACCCCAATTTCCATCAATCTGCTGAAAGCACGTCTTTGTGAATTCTTTGAAAGCTCCATCGAGTTGTCCTTGCAATGTTCCCTTTCACAGTTTTCAGTACTCTCTTTTTCAGACTTTTTTGGTTGTCTTGGAATGAAATTCTGCTTCAATTTTTGCATTGTCCACACATATATGAAATGGAGCCAAGCTCCTCAAAATAAAACTGTTCAAATCAATTATTCAACGCCTCTTTTGCTCTTGACGTCAAACGACTGCTGGGTGTTCTTTTTTGGCCAGCAAAATCCCTTGAAAATGGCTACCCTATTTTTACACATTCTTTTGTTTCGGGTACCCCAGGAACGCGCTGCGGAACGTCCAATTGCATTGAATTTAATTCAATTCGGCCAACTCACTCAACCAGCTGGATGGCTTTGTCTTGCTTGCGCTGATTGTTGTCACGCGCGCCAACTTTGGCGTTGTGGCTTGGATTTCTGCACACCTGCTGCCTAATTGAATAATTATTTTGTTTCATTTGCGATTTTTTCTTCATCCAAGAGGCGCATTCTCACGAGTCATCTCACTCCCCGAGCTTGGCAAGGCCACCAGATAGATCACACCGCGTTCGGAAATGTAAAAAAACCAACGTGATTTCCCCTTTGGTTCATCGAAATGCGACCGAAGGAAATCCCGCGTCGGGTCATTCGGTTTTTGAGTTGTTTTTGCGGAAATCGCAAACTCGGATTTTCCATTTCGGTCGTTTTTTCGGCACCCACCGAGGTCTTTCAACGTCTGCTCGAAGGCCTGAACCTGACCTGAACTGCGATTTCAGTCAAACTGATGTTCGACCGATTCGCATGACTGCACTTCGCAAAAGGACGCTTCGTTGAGTTGTCTGGAGCTGGGTGCCACTCTGGAGCTGGTGCCATGTGAAGTGGCGACCGGAAGCGAAGTTCCCAAAACTGGGCAAAGCAACTGTTTCCGCGTCAGAAATGATGCCCGGGTGTCGAGGCGCTCGCAGGTTTTCGCTGGAAGAGGTGTCAAGGTTAACGGGCGCAACTTCAATTTTTGTGATTTTTGTTCTGCGTGTTATAGCGACGCTTTAGTGCTTGTTCATGCGATGTAAAATAGGGATAGTGGCGGCGGAATTAGATCACTCATACGTGTAAAAAATTGCCATTCTTGAGATTTTGGCAAAAACTACAGTACACAAAAATTGAGGATCCTATTTTGTAAACGAGGCCAAAATCCGACTCCTCCAGAAAGATTTGTTGCAATTTGGCGCTTTTATTTCTACCAACTGCATCAGAGCAAAAAGAAAGAAAAAAAGTTTCGGAGGCAACAGTAAAATGGGAAAAACACATTTGTACTCTTCATTCCGCTTGAAGATATGAGCTAAGAATGCTCTCAAGTGTGCTCAGAGTGAATTCAGAATTCTTTCAACAATGGAAACTCGGTAGAAAACTTCATTCTCGGCATAGAAATTAAGGTTTTTCTGTGTATTTAAATGGAAGATTGTGAAGCATTCTCAGCTCATATCTTCAAGTGGAATGAGCTGTATGAGTAATCTTTTTCCGCCGCTACCAACGTGATTCTAATACTTATAAGTGCCGTAACTCTCATTGCCCATCCCCGCCCACCGAGCGCCAATTTTCGCTCTTTTCCTTTCTCTGCCGTCGCGTCAAGAGGCCGGTTTTCCTGGCTCTGGTTGATTTGTGCGTCGCTGTGCATCCGCAACGAACTGTTTAATTTCTCTGGAACCAAATGACGGATTTTGATGAAATCTTTTGTGTTGGAAAGCTGAAAATTAGACCTTTTAAGGACTATAAAATTGTCCCGAACTTTTCACGGGCAAAACTGAAAGTCATGTGGGGAAAAAATATGTTTAAATTTTGATTTGATAAAAATTTGCGTTCTTGCCTAATACTTTCAATGATTGCGCGATTTTTTCCGTTATAACATGCTTTTGACCTGCGGAAGAGTTGTAGAGGAAGCCCTCAGCTATCCACAGACACCAAAATCATTGCATTTGAACACCATTTGACTCTTTTTTTTAAGAAAGAACGCGACGCGGAAGAATTCATTTTATTTTCTGCACAAAAATAAGTGGGGATGAGGCCGCGTCTCCCTTGGAGGCCGCGATTTTTCCCGTGGTAACATGGTTTCGAGCTGTGGAAAAGTTATAGAGGAAGCTTTCAGCTTTCCAAAAATACCAAAATCATTGAATTAGAACACATTTGACCATTTTATGGAGAAGAAACACGACATGGAAGCATTTTTTGTTTTCGACACAACGAAAAAAATAATGCTTCAATGTCGCGTTTTTTATTCATAAAATGATGATCAAATTCAATGATTTTGGTATTTTTGGAATGCTGAAAGCTTCCTCTACAACTCTTCCGCAGGTCAAAACCATGTTACAGCCGAAAAAATCGCGCAATCTTTGAAAATGTGAGGCAGGAACCCGGAATTTTATCACATCTTAACTTGGACACTTTTGTATATCTCCAATATTTCAGCATTTTACCAGCGAAAAATTCGGGGCTGTTATATACGTCCAAAATCGCACATTTTTCTGCTTTCCAGCACAAAAAATTCTGTCAAAATCCGTGAAACGGTTCCAGAGAAATTTAACATTCCGTGGGTGACAACCCGCGACCGCCGTATAGTCGCAATGCATTTTGCTTGTCGCAGTTGGCCACCGAGCGACATCCGCGCCTCTTGCGGACAAATAAAAACTGGCGACACCCAAAGCGAATTATGCCACTTATTGAGTATTAAAATCACGTTTCCGCTAGTATACATTCGACCATCTCCGACTGACTGGACGACTGGAGACTCCTGCATGAGCAGGCACCAAAGGGACGGGTGCATGAACACAGAACAGAAATCCCAAAAAGCGAAGATCCACCCTTTTCTCCCAACAGGATCGGATGTGACCCTTCAGTAAGCTCTTGTCGGCTGAAAGTGTGCAAGTCGAAGGCGTTGCGAATTCAATCTTTTCGTCTTTCGGCCAGCTGAGACACCTATCTGCAGATGGCATAGTTTTTTTCCAATAATCCACTTCCGCAAGCGCGTCTCTGATTGGCTCTTGGGAATTCCAGACAATTTCAACATTTTATTTTCGAAACCTATCCAAACCGAACCTAACTTGTCCTTACCCTTTTGTGACCCAAGAAAGAGTTGCGAAGCGGCGGCAAACATGCCAAATGGCAAAAAAAGCGGTGGCAATGCAAAAATGCCAAAATTGATGACGTCACAATTTCAGACGACGGGATTGGCTGTTGCGACCTCCTTGTCCGCGGAGCATATTTTTTTCCCAATCCACTTCCGCATGCGCGTCTCTGATTGGCTGTTGGGAATTCCAGCCAATTTCAACATCCAATTTTCAAAACTTAACCAAACCTAACCTAACCTAACCCTATTGCGACCCTAGAAAGAGTTGCGAAGCGGTGGCAAACACGCCAAATGGCAAAAAGCGGTGGCAAGGCAAAAATGCGAAAATTGATGACGTCACAAATTGAGTCGACGTGATTGGCTGTGGCGATGCTGCTGTCCGCGGAAGTGGATTGGAAAAAAAATTATGCGTCCGCGGAAGTGGATTGGAAAAAGCTTCCTTCGCATCCGGATGCGAAAACGAAATTGGAAATTCAGGCAGAAGAATTCCACACCGAAAGGATTTCGACGTTCATCCTCCAAGGACGAATTCAAGCCAACGTGGCTGCCACTCCACGTCGGCTTGATGAGGCCGAAAATCTCCAACGCTTCCATTTCCATCGATCCTTCATGAGACAGTGGTCACAAACCTCATGAAAAAAACTCGGCACAAAAAATTTTCC
>JASGXE010018476.1:0-10364 GCA_030068105.1 Sinentomon sp. SZTP_YWyxl
TTTTTGAAAACCAAAGACCCTAACCTTTCCCCCTTAAAAAAAATCCGCCCTTGAACCTTTCACAAGATTCAAAATATTGCAAAATTCATCATTTTCACAGCTCAGGAACATACCTCATTCAACCTGTCAGGGAATCTTTCAATTAGTAGCAAATGAAACACCAAGGTTGAGACGAAGGTGGAGGAGAGTATATTGAGGGAATGTGATGGAAATAATTGCAGAAACTTGGCAGAAAAAATATTCCTCAAGCTATTAACAAAATACATCTACCGCCCTTCGTACCATCTTCTGGGCAAGTTTTATTGGGATGCCCTCGCCTACCCAATTTTAATGATGCAGCTGAGTGTTGCTGCTGCGGTATTTCGTCACCATCCCTGGTGCATTGCAATGTCCGTAAAGTAGCACCAGGCAATGCAATACGATGTAAAGTTATTTGCCAATGTGCGTATGGACTGAGGATCTCCTAAATGGCTTGCTAAGCCTAATCACGGCAAAAAGTGATGACCACATTGTCATGACCATGACCACCCCACCACAGTCATGACTAGAGCACATTGAAAATGGTGATAATTTTCGGAAAATTTCGCTAAAAAGTCTAAAAATTTCGTTATTTGGCGGTGGAAATAAAAAGGCTAGAACCTGTCAAAAACGCATTTTCAGTCATTTTTACAATTTGTGTCTACTTTGAATTTTGCAGGAACAATACATTAGAAAATGATGTAAATAAACTGAAGAAGAGACTGAGAAAAGACCAAAAGAAAGCTTTATTTTTCAAATGTTTTGTGCACTCTGCTTGCCAAATGAAACACAAGTGAGACGAAGGTGGAGGACGACGTATATTGAGGGAATGTGATGGAAATAATTGAGAAACTTGGCAGAAAACATATTCCTCAAGCTGTTAACAAAATACATCTACCGCCCGTCGTACCATCTTCTGTGGCAAGTTTTCACATTTCGTGGATGACTCGCTACCCAATTTTAATGATGCAGCTGAGTGTTGCTGCTGCGGTATTTCGTCACCATCCCTGGTGCATTGCAATGTCCTAAAGTAACACCAGGCAATGCAATACGATGTAAATTAGTTATTTTTGCCAATGTGCGTACGGATTGAGGATCTCCTATATGGCTTAGCCTAATCACGGCAAAAAGTGATGACCACATTGTCATGACCATGACCACCCCACCACAGTCATGACCACCAATCACCACATTCTCAATTTTAACCAATCTGAAAAGGTCCTTTGGAATTAAGCTTAACAGCTGACACTGCAGCAAAAAAAAATGGCTGAAGCAGCAAAAATGGTAAGAGTTGTGCCTATCATCTCATCTGGTTCAGATTAGGGTCTGCTCTAGGTTCGATGCATGCCATTGCCCATTCGTGGCCACATCTTCACTGGTCTCAACCTTTGCACAGATTTTTATTGGCAATTCCGCTCAGAAATCATCAATGGGATTTAAAAATTGCATTGATTGAGTAGTGTGACCAATACGCAAAGGTAAGTCGAAAATAATGGGAAAATTCCTGCAATTCTAAAATTCCCATCCATGATCATGCACATTGTCGTTGTGTGACTTTACAGGATTTACTGTCAAACAGAGGAGGCATAGCACTTTGACCCCTTGTAGATTTATTGAGGTTGAGAGCAACAAAAATGTTTGGAGAACAGCAAAATCGGAGCACAAAGCTGGCTGCAATTATTCCCAAAAGGGTTCACGTTCACACGACAAGTAATATGCCTACTCACTTTAGCCCCTGTATGCCTACAGCACGTCTCCAAAATTCAGAAACACAAAATTCCAGAATTCTGAGTGCTCAATACCCACCTTCCAGATTCAAAAATGACAGGGATCAAACCTCTTGCAGGAGAGGGCTTTAGGGGAAGTTCCCCTTGACTTGAAGCAAGCGAAAGATATCTGCTGAAAATGGCTCCCTTCTACAGCTCTTAGAGCAGTCTTATCCGAGGGCAGTCTGGTCGGATGATAATTTAGTCTGGTCTGGTTTTGGTTGTACTTTTCTGTTCTACTTTTCTCAGTTTTCAACATTTTACAACTACTGATGATCGCTAAGGGTACATGCCATTTTTTCTCGGCTTGGCCACTGGCCAGTTTTATTTTCAGTGGTGTTAATTGGAACTTTTGTTGGACCTCAACACCTCATTCAAAAACAATTAATTCACAAGATCTCCAAATCTGCAGCAATGATATTGTGGGGATAATATCGGATGTCAATATTATTTTTTATCTTTTTGTTCCTTTCGACCGACTGATATCGCGTCACTTATATCTTAGACGCCAAAATATCTTACTATTGAACATTTTATTTTTACGAAAATATTATCATACAATTTTCCACAAGTCACAGTCACTGAATAATGACAAATTACAATAAATATATGTGATAAAAGAAATGAAATCAGGTGCCAATAAAACAATAATGGGCAAGTTTTACTGGGGCGCCCTCGCCTACCCAATTACCAGTACAGTCTGGCCAGTACAGTCTAGCCACAACACTTTTCTTTTTCCATACATATGTGAAATGATCTCTCATAATGAACGGTAAACAATGTTCGTCAGAACCATAAAACCAGCAACAAACTGCACATCAATAATCATGGTGCTAGCCACAACGCTTTCCTTTTTCCATACAACATCCAAATGAACTCCGTGTGCAAAAAGGAAAGCGCTGCTTGTTTAGCCCACTACAGTTATATTTAAAAAAAAATCCACCCCACACCCCTGGGATTGGGTTGGTTACCCTCAAGTCACCAGCTTGAGGGCCCAATTCACAGTGGGCCTTGTGGCTTATCACCGTGATTCGGACCAAGCACTGCCACCAGAAAATCTTTCTGGGAAAAGACTTTCCGGATGTCCAGGATACTGCTCCAACAAAATCTGGGACCTCCGATTACAAATTGGTAATAATGAGGTAAGTTCTCTCAAAAGTAAGCAAAAAGATACGGCCTCATAAACAAACACACATTTTCAATGGCCAAGTCAACTTGTGTCGATTGCATGTAAACTGCAGTTTTGGGAAGAATTTGCCTTCCGGAAAAGCGTTAGTTGACTGTTTTACGGTTCAGTTTCAAAAAGAGTCTAATTGCAAATTTTCGGGGCAATGGATTACCTCTTGAAACAAATTTGGCTGAAAACAGTCATACCGGGGGGAAAGGAGCAAAAAAAATCCAACCCTTTTGGAGGGTTGAATTTGAAAGATCTGCTGTTCAATTTAAGGGCAAAA
The DNA here is from genome assembly GCA_030068105.1 of Sinentomon sp. SZTP_YWyxl. Classification (NCBI taxonomy): domain Eukaryota; kingdom Metazoa; phylum Arthropoda; class Protura; order Sinentomata; family Sinentomidae; genus Sinentomon; species Sinentomon sp. SZTP_YWyxl. The sequence continues at coordinate 3,239 of JASGXE010018476.1, forward strand.
GACCTGCAGCAGTTGTAAAAGAGCCTGAGACACGGTCAGAGGAAAATTTACGGATCTGCAGGATATGTTACCTAAGGATAGATTTCGGAGTTGATGGCGGACAGGTACGTACATTACGACAGGTACGTTTGGTGCAAATTTTGCATTATGACAGGTACTTTTGGTACGAATATTGCATCATGACAGGTACTTTTGGTGCAAAAAATAGTTATCGTCCGAACCAGGACGCAAACTCAAAAATATTCAGTGAGAATCAGGTTCTTGATTGCCCCTCTAGGGCCTATACACGATAACTGCCAGCCACGGTACCGCAGCCAACCGGCAGCTACAGCACCGTAAGCAACGGGTCATTCTGGAAATGGATTCTGAAAAGGGTATCCACTTCTCGCGGCTTTGACGTTATAACTCGAAAAGTAGCCTAAGTCATTTTGAAACAAGAAAGAAAACCCATAACAATAGTGTAGCGGAGATGGTCATTCAAACCAGCAACAAACGATATGACACCTCAAAGAGTAAACAAGTAAAGTAAGTAACTCCGACATCAAGGAAAATTTTGTCCTTGATGTCGGAGTTACTTACTTTACTGATTAGACCTGTCACTCCTCGCTATGTCTCACCTAATGTTCTCGGGATTTCTTAACTAGCATTTTTGTGATCTTCAACTCAGCCTCCAAGTACTCCACTTTTGACACAAGGTCTGCATTTGCTGAATGAAACTCCTTGGGTTGATTGAATATCCAGGCAGCTTTATATGCATTCTGGATCTCAGCTGGATAACGTGAAATATTATCGCAGAAATCATCAGTCTGTTTGAAAAAGTTGGCCCACTTCCGCAAAACAGAGTCCGCTTCACAAACTGATCCAGTCAGCCTTTCGAGGTTGATAACATGCATTTCGATGCCCGGCAACTCAAATGAAAAATGAAACCGATGTTGATGTTCCCCATTGACAAGAAATGGGCTGTCCTGGTGGGTAATCCAGATTGCGATAGCCGTGTTTGTGACTTTGCCGGGAATTTTCATACCAGGTTTCTCATTTTGTCTGGTGCCTACTATCATGTGAGACCTAATGTAACGTTTCATCCTATTGCCAAAATCCCTATCAGCATAATTCTGCATTTCGACATTGATGATGTCTCCATTCATAGTCCTGGCAGTAATATCATGATAGCTGGATGGGTCATTAGCGGTTGGTTGAGTTTCAGCATTCGCCGCTGGATACTCTACGTCACCGATTGGTTGTTTTCCATTTCTCACGGCATTCAGGAAATGTATAAATATCACCTTCACCAACATAAGCCTTGAACATCTTGTCGCCAGTAACCTTAAGTGTTGTCGCCTTTCTTTTTCGATTTATTCCAGATGAGGAGCATGTAGCCTGAAATCAGAAAAGCCCAAATGCCTATGGCCCAAAAAAAGTTTTAATCATCATCATTTGCCACCGCGAGCTGACAGCCACCCAGCCACCATTTTTTGCATCAAACTCAAGAGCTACTTTTCCTGCGCCAAGGCAGAGCCAGATCAGATCTTGCGCTTTTTCGGACATTTTTATACTGTAGAGTGCTCTTGACTCCGGTATGACATTTATGTTTAAAAATAAACCCAGGCGCTTAACCTGGGTTTATTTTTAAACACCTACATCTGTATGAACGATGATTAACTAGGCTTAAAGCTGTCTACAGGCAAAATATTGTTCACAAACAGCAGCCTGTGCCTGATATTTTCTGATCATATGCCAGAACAAAAACTGGCATTGCATTCGACTATTGACAGCCACTAATTCTATTTCCCCCAGCTCACTCTGATTGCATTGATCATTTCTGGAAAGGAAGGCTTGACAAGAATGAAAAGAACAGGGAGCCTGGCATTCCAATAAAAGAAGCATGAACCCATTTTGAATTAAACCCTTAATAATTAAAAGGCCCATCCTGGCATTTTTGGCCCATCCTGGCATTTTGTTTGTTTGCCAATTCCAGACACAATTTTTTGGTTAACTTAGGGCCTGATATCTCTGTCACCTTGGGTGAAAACCATAAGCCTGATCTTGGATTACAGCATCACTTGCAAGTTTAAATGAAACTCTCAGAAGGCATTTTTGCCCATTGCTCACAGCATCATTCGCTATTTGGATGGCAACCAACACACCTATGGGATTACCCCAGGGCCAACATGTGAAATTTGTTGTCATTTTCATATTACAGAAACGCCTACATGTAGCAGGGAGATGTCCAACTCTGAGTGCACAAGTCGACCTGCAGCTGGCCAAAAACTTAAAAACCATGGCCAAATGGGGCTTCGGTTTAACAAGAAAAGAAGTGTTCCCACTGGTGAAAGATTACATGGTTGCAAACAACATTCCCAACTCTTTCAGGAATGACACACCAGGAGAAGATTGGTGGTTGGGTTTCAAAAAGAGGAACAACCTGTCGCTGAAGATACCAGAGGTACGCGAAGCTTCCCGACGAGAGCAGGCTGATCCTTTCATATTTTTCCACTTCTACGATCTGCTGTCGGAAACCATGATCAGAACCGGATTGGTTACATCACCAGAGGCAATCTTTAACGCTGACGAAACCAGCTTTTTCCACGACCCTGGAAGATGCAAAGTGATAGCAGAAACAGGAGTTCCTGCGGTGATTGACACAGCTGGATCTGGACATGGATGCACAACTGTACTGGCTTGTGCATCCGCTTCTGGCAACGTCCTCCCTCCTGTAATTGTCCACAAAGGCAAGAATTTGTGGGACAAATGGATGCCGGAGAAGGCCTTCCCTGGCACATCAATAGCTGTTTCCGAAAAAGGGTGGATGACGGAAACCATTTTTGCTAAATGGTTTGAGAACAACTTCCTAAAAGCGGTGACTCATCGTCCAGCTCTCCTGATCTTTGATGGGCATCTTTCCCACTTGAGCGTTCAACTTGTGGAATTGGCTAGGAGGGAGCAAGTGGAAATTTTGAAATTGCCCCCCCCCCATACTACACACCTCCTCCAGCCACTGGACAGAACAGCTTTCAGAAGTGTGAAGCAAATGTGGAACGAAGAAATCACGAAGTGGCAACGGCTACATGTGGCAATCAAGCTTGACAAAGCAACATTTGGAAATTTACTGGGTGTCGTTTGGACAGCAATTAAACCGGAAGTCATCACAAGTGGTTTCAGAAAAACTGGTATATACGATGCAGGACGCCTGTTCCCAGTAAATTTTTATGCAGTTCCTGAAAGTGAATATGAGCCTCAAAAACTGGCTAGATTCAAGCAGTGGATAAGCCGGCAATCTCCTACAGTTGCAGATGCTCCAGTCAGTGCCCTTATTGATTCCAACGAGGAGCATCAGAATGGAAATCCTTCCCTGAATGGAAGTGTCAACTCAGATCCTGGATCAATTGGAACTGGGCAGATTGCTCAGAGTTCCGCTCTTCAACATCTGTCAGCAACTGATACCACCATTCCGGACACTCCAAGCTGCAAATTTGATTCTCTTCTCCTTCAGCATGTCAATCAGCAGAAGGCAGTTTGTGGGAGAAGGAAGATGATAAAAAATGCTGAACTCATCACATGCCAGGAGTTTTATGACTCAATGAAGGATAAAGCTAGCAAGAGTCTGCCCAAAAAAGTGCAAAAGACTAGGCCGAAGCGAACAGCGAAATCAACGATCATCAACAACAGGAACAGAGGTGAAGACACAACGGATGAAAGCGATGTGGACAATGCACTACATGTTGTAGAAACGTCGATCAATCCAGGAATCCAGAATGCAGGAACAAGTGCTGAAAAGGAAAAACCCGAACCGCAGGATTTTGTTATTGCCAAAGTAGCAGGCAAAAAATCCGAAAATTTTTGTGGCTAAAATATTATCTCAGGATGGCCTATTTTTTTCTGTTGTGTTTTTGAAAAGAATAGAAAGTTTAAGTTCAAATTTTAAATTTAACTACCCAGAAAATGAGTCCACTTTTGATTTGCACTCTGTAGATGTGATGGAAATATTGCCAAAACCAACTATTGATAATCGCGGAAAATTTACTTTTGATGTTTCTTTCGATGGCTATATCATGGGTTAAGCTTGGCTTGCCTCTTGTCATTGTCTAAAAACTTAGATCTAGGGCCTTGGACTCAATAATAAATTACTATGTGCCAAGACTACATTAGGCTGTTCCGTTTAACGTGAGTCAACTTTATCTGCGACCTTTCCCCATCTATAACACGTTGAAAAAAGCCGCGGACGAAGTGAATCGCAGTTTTCCGGGGATATTTTAATTTCTATGACAAGATTGACCTGAGGTCAGATTAGATTACGGTCATCGATTCGCAAGTCAATTACGCTACGGCACATGAAATTTCAGCCAAGTTGGTAATGAGATTTTGAGAGTCCGGGAAAAGTGCCCCAAGTGGTGTCATCCCATGCAAATATGCCCACATGGGCTGACAAATGGACCATAAAATGTTCACCATCACACCACTGACCGTGACTACAACATTGTAGTTCGCCAAAGAGGGGGACACCAGCCACTTGACAGTAATTTGTTGGTTTTTGCCTTCCTCGACTCCTCCTAAGGCAGGTAAAAAGGTAATGTGAAGCTTAGTGCTGAGAAACGCCGCCTGCCTGGAGAAGATGGCAGAAACCCTTTTACCAAGACCGGGATAGTGGATATCCTTTTGGGAATCCATTTCCAGAATGATATCTGATGGGTGATCTGATGGTGTAGTGATCAACGTAATGATATTCAACGAAACACCGGTATGCAACATCAGGGATATGCTGCATTACGGGTGTGAAGCATGATTGAAACGTGTAATTGGGGATTGGTAAGATTTCGGTATGATTTTTGACCCCAAAAAATGATGCAATTTTACTTGAAAACACTTGTAAAACAACATCAGAGCACTCCCAGGACTATCCACCTGATGTTTTCAGACTTTCAAAGGCTATGACACTCAATTATGACACTCAAAACTATTCTCCACATTTCCACCGTGTTTTCCTTAAAACCTTTCCTTTTTTTTACCAGAAAATACCAAATCTCGGACATTGGATCCCGGATTTTCGGTCAGTTCTCCACCAGGCAGGTGGTGGTTCTGATGCAGTGGAGTTTGGGCCCGCGACAATGGATGGCATGGAATGGTCCCTGCGAGTTTGGGCCGCAGCCTATACTTCGCCCGGGGGGCTGGGTGCCCCAAATTATTTCAGTGCTGCCACATTCTGGAAAATCAGGGAAAAATCATGGTATTGGCATGCCTCTGGAAAACATGGAAAATCATGGAATCCTCCTGATTTATGCCTGAAATCATGGAAAATGCCATCACTGACCAGAAGAAAATTTTAACAGCTTAGCTAGTCTGAGGGCCACCAATTCACAACAAAGTGTATTTTTCCATCATTTGCATTTTAATAGAATGTTTGTGGAAGTCAAAAAAGTGAGCCAAAGTGATGGGCCTTCTCCATTTTTCTGGAAAATGGTGCAAAAACCATCCAAATCGAGCAAAAATGGACGATTGGGAATGCAGTATCAATTTCTTGTTGAACGTTGTTGCATCGGATACAATATACTGCTTAACGGCTTTTCTGTAAACTGTGTCTAAATCACGTGCATAAACATGCACATGTGGATTATTTCCTTTGAATTCAACTGCCATCGAAAGTTTCGGGCACGGGGGGATGACAGCATGGGACCGTGTGGTCCTGGTATGCGGATACAACAGCAATCGCTTCCAGTGGCCTCCACATGTTGCCCTTTATTTCAGTTTTTCTGTGATCTTTGGTTTTTGTGATAATAATGACAATGACTGGGGTTTAATTTTCTTCCTGGAGATGGCAGCACGAGAGATATTTTTCTCCTTACTCTGAATTAATGTCGAATTTCAAAAGTATGCCGACCGTGGTTTTGTTGCTGGTGTGAATGACCCCCCCCCACTGCACTCTTGTTGGTGACATCTTTTTCGTTATCCTCTTTTTTGTTATTTTCGTTATCCTCTTTTTTGTTAGGCCTATTTAAAAGCTACCAGTTGTCATTTGAACGGGGCTAAGCCCTGAATCTTGAGAAAAGATCTAGTGATGCGATCGCTCTATCACCGATAATTATTTATGGTGAGACTCATGTCATGAGTCTCCGTAATATTTTCGGAAACTAAGTTTTTATTGACCGATCAGGTAACAGGTATTGTCAAAAGGAACTGAGATTTCACCACGAAAGTGGAAAGGAACTGAGATTGCACCACTCGAAGACACACGTAATGCGTTTCCGTAATCTCTCGAAGACGCATATGGAAGTATCTTCTGGAAGTTCAGTTGTTGTCCGTCTTCTGCCGTTTTGCTGTTCCCGGTGTTGAGCTCCGCGATCTTGAGTGAGAACGGAGATTGTGAAACATTTGTACTGAATTATCTCTTAGAAATTTTTTAGCATATTTAAATGCTTCTTTTATGATTTCATCAAATTTTTCGTAATTTGATTTAAAATAAGGACCTCCAGTGATTAAATGGCACCACTGGTGGAGCAAATTGTCGTGGTTTTGAGGCACAAGCTTAAGGTTGATGTAAAAGATAATATCACATCCACAGGGTTCTTTGAAAATGAACCCCGTGGTATCTTCAACCTGAAAGTCACAAAAATAAAACCCCATCACATATTTAGGACATTTGCTAGTTTTTTCCTTCAAATTGATGCACCCATTACGAATAGTTGTTAGGGTGTTTGAAACTCTTGATCTAAACTCCGAATTGCTCACAACTTGCATCTCAATGAAAATCACACCTCCATCTTCACACCTGGCAAAAATATCAGGCTTGACGCTTGAAGTGTCTGGGCTTGATATAAACTGTTGATCAACCCCCACGGTGTCTAATAAAGGTTTGTACTTGGTCTTGGTGACAGCAACAGCAGCGCCAGTCATGCTCTGCGCGAAAACTCGGTAGCTAATCAGATTTTTGAACTGTAAATCACACATGAGGTTAACATTCTGGGCATCCTTAGTTGAATCCATAGAACTTCCACTGCTCTAGAATAAGCAAAAAACAAATCAAATAATGACAGAAAATGCTAAGCTTGGTCAATGGGCAAAGTGGCACACTTGCGAAATGGGTTTTTACGTTTTATATTCCGCCTATTAGTTTCCCCCTGGTGGGAACACTAAA
>JASGXE010018478.1:0-10320 GCA_030068105.1 Sinentomon sp. SZTP_YWyxl
GAAGAGGAAAACGAATGCTTGACCAGCCAAAATGAGTCGTTTTGTATGTTGAGAAGAAGGAAAAGGAATGTTTGAGCAGCCAAAATAAGTCGTTTTGTATGTTGACAACAAGGAAAAAGGAATGTTTGCCCAGCCAAAATAAGTCGTTTTGTATGTTGAGAATAAGGAAGAGGAAAAGGAATGTTTGGCCTGCCAAAATAAGTCGTTTTGTATGTTGACAATAAGGAAAAGGAATGTTTGGCCAGCCAAAATAAGTCGTTTTGTATGTTGAGAATAAGGAAGAGGAAAAGGAATGTTTGGCCAGCCAAAATAAGTCGTTTTCAATGTTGACAACAAGGAAAAAGGAATGTTTGACCAGCCAAAATAAGTCGTTTTGTATGTTGAGAATAAGGAAGAGGAAAAGGAATGTTTGGCCAGCCAAAATAAGTCGTTTTGTATGTTGAGAATAAGGAAAAGGAATGTTTGACCAGCCAAAATAAGTCGTTTTGTATGTTGAGAATAAGGAAAAGGAAAAGGAATGTTTGACCAGCCAAAATAAGTCGTTTTGTATGTTGAGAAATAGGAAAAGGAATGTTTGACCAGTCAAAAGAAGTCGGCACATATTTCACGTGTATAGAGTAAATCAACGCCGTTTAGATAAACGGGTGAACATTCCGAACCAGTATACGTAGCAGGTTGTGAAGAATTTTTTTACAATGCCACGAGAGGCTCTATCTGAGGCATGCGGAATTCTACACCAAGCTATGAGGTAACTTCACTGGTGGCAAGTGATGACATAATTGAAACGTCAGACCACGAATTGAAGGTACATGCTTTGGCCATTATTGGAACTGGTTTTAGGTATAGCCTGTCTAGGCTTTGAAAGATGTCAGAATTCAACGACTTACTTACTCGTGGCTGGCTTTGAACTGCGCACCATCTCAGGAGACTGCGTGTTGATCATGAACAGGTTGAAACCTGGAAAAAGAGAAAGGGAACAGATACAGAATCTACAATGATTTGACGTGACGCAAGCGGCGATTTAAATTGAGATATTTGGCACACAGGTGCCGATCAAAGTGTGACCAAAAAGACCGCCACTCAGAAAGGACACTTTGCCGCATTTATACTGTGTGTTCAAGAAAAAGACCGACAAATGCATGACGGAGGTCACGGACATATCTAACTTGTTCAATGAAAAAAATTGAGTTTACCCCTAATTTCTCAGTTAATGGGCCCCATAATTCCCAAAATGGGCCCAAAAGGGGGCCTTTGGGGCTGAACTCAACGACATCGATCAGTTCCCATTTTTGCATGCGGGTTTCTCATGATGAAGGAAAAGAAGAAAATAACAAAATTTCCATTGACAAGATGTGCTCCGGCCTCCTATATGTCTTTGATACACGGTGTCCCACTCCCATATTTACTTGATACAGCGTGCCAAAATACACGATAGACATTTGCGCCCCTTGATGTGTCCACGGTGTACAATTTGAGACAGTCTACTCGAATAAAGTCCCAAAGTTTGCATATGAATTCTTCAACACCGCAGATGAACCCCCAAACTCATCCTGCGAGCGGTCACCATAATCATGCGGACATGGATGCATGATTTTCCGTTTATAGCAAAGCACCCATATTTGCACATTTTGTGAGAGATCTTCTATTAATGGTGGGTTGGATGGAATAAATTTATGGTTCAGCATGCAAGAGATGTCAATGAACAAATGCCACCGGAAAAATTTAAAACGAGATAACTGCATTGGCACGTCCATCATGAGTTGGTTTTCACGAACGGGGACATCAAGTCCGGATTAATTTGCACTGCGGTGCAAATTTTATTCACGGCTCCAGCGCACTGCTTCTGAAAAATGTACGTAAGGCAGGGGAGATAATTTCCGGTGTGGCATAATTAATCTGGACATGATTAGATGTCTATACACGGTTATCGTTCAACCATTCGTCTTAACGGACAGGAATAGGACCGAAATCTAACATGGTGATGAATTGCATTGGATTGCCTGGATCACACCACACACAGGACATAATAAGCTCTGGGTGCATGGGTCAATATACCATGCATTGCAGGACCGTAGGTATAGTAGCAGGTATGTATTTCTTTTTGAAATTTGTCTTTCTTTGTGAAATGTGATTTCCTATAGTGAAACGTGTCTTCCTCGTGAAATGTGCATTAATCTGTATTTCTGTAAATCTGTATATCTGTATTTTTCCGAGTGAAATCTGTGTTTCCATGTGAAATGTGAATTATTGCCTTGTGTTTTGTGTATTTCCTTGAGAAATGTTCTTTCCTCGTGAAATGTCTGTTCCCTTGTGAAATCATGTATTTCCTTGTGTTTTGTGTATTTCCTTGAGAAATGTTCTTTCCTCATGAAATGTCTGTTCCCTTGTGAAATCATGTATTTCCTTGTGTTTTGTGTATTTCCTTGAGAAATGTTCTTTCCTCGTGAAATGTCTGTTCCCTTGTGAAATCATGTATTTCCTTGTGTTTTGTGTATTTCCTTGAGAAATGTTCTTTCCTCGTGAAATCTGTGTTTCCATGTGAAATGTGAATTATTGCCTTGTGTTTTGTGTATTTCCTTGAGAAATGTTCTTTCCTCGTGAAATGTCTGTTCCCTTGTGAAATCATGTATTTCCTTGTGTTTTGTGTATTTCCTTGAGAAATGTTCTTTCCTCGTGAAATGTCTGTTCCCTTGTGAAATCATGTATTTCCTTGTGTTTTGTGTATTTCCTTGAGAAATGTTCTTTCCTCGTGAAATCTGTGTTTCCATGTGAAATGTGAATTATTGCCTTGTGTTTTGTGTATTTCCTTGAGAAATGTTCTTTCCTCGTGAAATGTCTGTTCCCTTGTGAAATCATGTATTTCCTTGTGTTTTGTGTATTTCCTTGAGAAATGTTCTTTCCTCGTGAAATGTCTGTTCCCTTGTGAAATCATGTATTTCCTTGTGTTTTGTGTATTTCCTTGAGAAATGTTCTTTCCTCGTGAAATGTCTGTTCCCTTGTGAAATCATGTATTTCCTTGTGTTTTGTGTATTTCCTTGAGAAATGTTCTTTCCTCGTGAAATGTCTGTTCCCTTGTGAAATCATGTATTTCCTTGTGTTTTGTGTATTTCCTGTGAAATGTGTATTTCCTTGTTAAACGTGTCATACCTTATGAAATATGTCTTTCCTTGATATCCTTGAGAAATGTGCATTTCCTTGTGAAATGTGTCTTTCCTCATGAAATGTGTGTTTTCTTGTGAAATTGTATTTCCTTGTGAAATTTGTGAAGTAGGTATGTACCTCGTGAATGCGCATTTCCCAATGAAACAATTTTCTTGTGCTTCTAATCCGCTGAAGGCGAGATTGCTGAATATTTTTATTTGAATTTTCTGGAATTTAACCTTCCTAATACTTATTCGAAGAGTTTTTGTGTTCTTCGGTCGGGAAATGAGTCCGCTCCGCACCTTGTGAAATGTGACATGTGTTTTGATCCTGTCAGACCAGAAAAAACACATAGGTACTCGTATGAGCAGATGATAGGAAATTTATTCAAAATAATGCAGCAGAGACGAAAATACGTACAAATATGACATGCGTTTTTTTTGAAATATGTCAATATGATAATCTACAAGGGCTGGTGTTCTTATGCTGTGCTCCATGCATACGAGAACTCGTAAAGGCTTAACCTTATTTTTATGCAGGATAGAAGCTGCTACGGAAAGCTTTGCATCAGTAAGAGAATTCCAAATGAGGGGGAAAACCTTTTCAACATGTGACGAATGCGTGGAGAGACATATCGCTCCAAGAATCCGTAAAATCTTGTCCATATTCGCAGTTTTATTTGTATAGTGTCGATTGAATTACGTTGCTCTCACACATGTATACTTCAATGGGGCAACACGGCAATTTTACAAAAACCCAACTCCGCAGAAATAAGCGTTTCCATATTTTTAGACGCACGTATTGTTATAATGTGCGTAGCATTTTTATTCCCACTATGATGGAGGTAACACTGAAATGGAAAAAACACACTTACGGGTAACCAAATTACATCGCCACTGTGCTCGTCAATGCAGTCTGAGAAATTTCAAAGCACCGTCAGTCACATATTGTTCCGTCTTTACCGGATTTTCACCGGTTTTACCGGTCTGTTTTTATCGTAAAGATTCGTGTTACAGCTTTTTGCGGAATCCGGCAGTTAGAAGTTAGAAATAACAAAATTTACTTAACTGACCCGCACTGACTGATATGACTGACACAAATTATTTTGGGCACATCCAGACCTCTTGCACTTTGAAATTTTTGTATTTTTGACCGTTTTTCATTGCTGAGAACAGGAAAATCTGAAAACTGCTGCTTATCCCCGTCAAAGGGGTGATTTTGGGGATTTTTAAATTTTTTCACAAATTTTTACCTTTTCATAAATTGCCCAGACGGTGCATTTATACGTATTGGTACGCATTCGCTTGGAACACACTTTCGGCTTATTTAAAGTGATGCCTAACGATGAATGTTCAGAAGGAGAAAAACTCAGTGCAGGTTTAGGTCACAATTTACATTTTGTTTTGAAACCGTAGCGCAAGACAAGCAGAGCTGAAATTAACACATATGGAAGGCAATGGCAGCAAGCACTGCGGCGACAGACAAGTCCAAACATCTTCGGTGTACGGCATAATATCACGGCTAGATTTTGATATCATCTAACCGACCGGCAAAAGTAACACAAAGCTGTGAGCTGTGAAAGCGTCTCTAGCCGAGTAAATCCATTGATGAAGAATAAGTGGGATCACCGCAAGCACGCTCGTTGAATCATCACGAGATTGGTTTATGCATGGAGATTCATCCTTTGTGGAAAATTCAGGTGGTGACAATAGGTTTCGTGATATTTTGATATTTTGATATTAATTTATAAAGGAAAATGGCAGGTATGATGGCAGTTGGCCTCACAAGATTTCGATTTTTCAAAGGTAAACGCAGGTGATGGCAGTCGGTTTCCTAATATTTGGATTTCGATTTTTTATGAAATAAAATGTGCTGGAGATTATGTAAAGATGCGTGGGGATGGTGGATTTTCCGAATTCAATTTTGAGATGATGAAATCGTCAGAGGAACTTTGGTCAACCTTGTATACCGCATAAGACCCATTATCAGCCATATTTACACACACGATATATTTTTATCCGACCTCTTTTACCATGATGTCAGCTTTTTGGAAAGAAGACCATCTTGTGTACCTACACATGCACTTTCTAATTTCTCATTTTTATATTTTTTCCTTCTTCTTTCGTATGCACTTCAAAATCTGACAGATTTCTAACATTCCTTCGTTCACGTCCCATTCCAAAAGGAAAAGCTTTTACAGTTTCTCCTTTCTGATTATTTACCCTTCAGAAATGGGAAGAAAGGGAAGAATTTCGGCATAGATATACGCATTACGCCTGTCCGTGCATATCACGTTTCTCTCCGTATGCATAGATATACAGTGCACAAACCATCACTTTTAGCAAAACATGTTTCCTCTTGAACAATTTGAAATTCTGACCTTCCCGATCGCCGGCAGTTAGTCGTTTGGCAAAAGAAATTCTTGTCAATTTGAAATTTGCACTGAAACCCTGTATTACTTGCAGCTGGATAACAAGTAAGGAGTATCGAATTTTTCAGCAATTTTTTCTCGGCCAAAATTTTTCTCAGCATTTTCCCTCGATCAATTACCGACTGGAACGGACTTCCTGCTAGTTTTGATCTGATCACAACCTCAATTTGCTCGCATGTCTCGCGCCACGAATCATAAACCTTTTGTCCAGGATGTTCCGGAGGGAAATTTTTATTTTTATTTTTTTTACTTGCATTGACCTGCATTTATTCTTTTTTTAGCTTCTGACTATGTTTGCGTAATCTTTTTGTGTTGTATATTGTGCAGTGCCAATGCATTTGTCCACTGTTTTTGTGATTTGTTTAAAATAAAAAATAAAAAATAAAAATTTTGTTTGAATGATTTAAAAACAAAAAAATAATAAAAAAATAAAAAAAAATAAAAATAAAAAATAAAAAATGCGAAATAAAAATTGCAACTCGGAAATATTAAAAGTAATTGTTTTTCACAGTACACAAACGCATCAAGCTCAGACGACTGAATTTCGCCGTATGTAGCTGCGGCTCCACTTTCATTGTCTTACGCGAGACGTATGTTTTTCCTCGTTTTCAACAAACACTGATATCCATGGAGTTTTGAAAGCTCCCGCTGTTCAGAAACTGAGATCCCATTTCACTCCCGCAACTCCTTCAATTCCCGTGCCATGTTGGGAGTTGGGAGGACGGGGTGTCCTTTGTCCTTATCCGTGATGGGCAAACGTCCTTTTCACATTTGCCAAATGCATTCTGTCACGTCACCCGCTATAACTTATAGCTTCTCCTTCAAAAATCCGGTCATCCACCATGCATTTGCCTTGGCATGCCAGCATTGCTCTTTTCTATACTTTTCTATCTGTTGAATGACACAGCGGACAGGGTGTTCTCAAATGACGACAATCAATTTGAGATGCCCTCCGTGAATGGTCTGAAGTGGGGTCATCAGGAAAGGGGCTAAATTTTAGGTGTAGTTCGAATGGCCAATGCCTCCGCGAAACAAAATTACCAAAAAAACGTTCCTCGCATATTTCTCGTGTTTGCCGTTTGCATGTACGGTACTTTACGAACCCCCTGTATGAGAGGCACATGTCCCTCAAATCTCCTTTCCAAAAATAAAATTTTGAAAATAAACGGGAAAATAAATCGTTTGAAAAATATTCCCATGAAGACAGAAAGCGTTTGTTTTCCGTTGTTCTTTCCGCTTTCCCAAACATTCCCATCGAGAGGTCTTTAATGCCCGCTTGTTGACTTACGAATAAAAGGATTCACATTGGTGGGAAGGAGAATAGAAGATGGTCTATGGTAAAGGCAGATTTGGTGCCGCTGCCGCCTTTCATTCCTTAGTTTGTTCTGGCAATCCTAATGCGCTCAGCTTGGTAATGTGGATTCCTTTTCGCCCTACAGCTCCTTCTACACTGCAGCTTTGGGGCTCCCATGGACGAAAATATTTGTCATTTAGGAGTGCGGAGTTGCAAAGGGGATTGTTTTTGTGCACTCATACACTTTTGTCACCTATCAGGTGCATGAGTTAGCCTGGCGCCGGGCGGTGGAGTTGTTTGAGTTATTGATTGATTGCAGGCATAGAATGGCAGTGTGGCAGAGTGGCACAGAAAATCAAACAATCGAACATTGAATCTGAAGCCTTCCACCCACCTCGCAAAACTCCAAAATCAGTCGGGATGAGCGCAAGCCCTAATCTGTATTTGGTCACTCTCTGGGACCAATTATCAGGCCAATCTGCCAAGCGAGCAATAATGGACCGTTTGATCCACGCTGGCAAGTGGCATGATTGGGGCAGAATTGCATCGCAAAGCCTGCCCACCTGCCCCCCTTGGACCAACTTCCTTGCTTCGTGCTTCCACATGCGATCGACCAGAGTGAAACAACACAACAAATTATTGCAAGTTGAGTTGCGCATGACTAAGATGACGACTAAGATTTTAGACGTAGCAAACAGCATTTGTTGCTGCTCAAATTTTTTTTGGGATGCTAGGTGTTCCCCAACGCCTGTAATCAACACGACAATGCCTACACACACAACACAACACTCATAAATCTCAAACAAAGGATATTCAGTGTGAAATTGCGGCTGGTGCTTGTAAGCTCCAAATGAAATTCTGGTCATGTTATTGGTTTGGTTGGGAAGATAATAAAATTTAGTATACAGGAGTAAAAATCATGGACAGCCATTGTGGCTCAATTTTGATAATACAAAGGCGTTGGGGCGCCATGGCTGGAACAAGCGTATGTCACAGAAATTGCGTACGTAGGGCTATAGTAAACTCACGGACGGTGCATTCAAAAGTGGTATTGAAAACAAATCGCATGGCTCTCGTTTGGGTTAATTTTTGTTTTGTATGATTTTGTTTCTGGATTCTTCGGTCGGTTTGAAAACAACTCCAACGCAAAAGAGGAAAAAGAAGCTTCGGCGGCTCACGAGAGTAGCAGCAGAGAGCCTGTCTCACGGTCGCACCTGGTCGGCCTGCCAAGGAAAAAGTGGATGCTGCGCAAGGGGGAAGCTGAAAAACGGTGGGCGATAAGGCAAAAAACAAATGTGCCAAATGCGTTAATAATGTTTGCTTGAAGAATTTCAGTTCTGCTATATCGAAGAGAAATTGCAGCCCCCACTTCTCAAGAAATTGATTGAACTGGAAGGCGGAACGGAGCCATTTAAGCTAATTTGAGAAGAAAATTCTTCGGAAAACGTGCTCCAACTGCCTCGTCAAAGTGATGTAGTTACCTACAATAATTAGCCGATGATGGCTATTGCAAAACGTGATTTGGTATAAAAAGGGTCTGCTTTTCTTCGAAGATCTTCAGTTGCCGTTCAGATATCCGCAGGAGCAGTTGGTAGCCGAGGAATTCATTGAAGTTTGAGCCGGCGGTTCCAAAAGCTCTAGTGAGGAGAAAAAAGCTCATGTGAATGAAGAATCGCAGATGGCTGGCTGTCCAGAGAAAATTTGGGATGTGCTTTGAGTACAGGCAATCAAAAAAAGTATGCATCTCACATCGCGGGTCCCAGCCTCAAGTATCGCACTACCCGTGGCTAGGACAATGCTTTGGAGCAGTTTAAGAGAGGCTTTTGTATCAATTGATTTTTTTTGTTTTGGAAAGAAGGCAAATGTCCGCTTCCGTTGCATTCGTGAGAAACCCGCAAAAATATACCGGATAGGTATGTCACCATTTCTTCTCAAAACTGAAATAATTTTAGCCAACAAATTTAGGTCACCAAATTTAGCCCCCCAAATTTAGCAGAGGAAAAGATCCATTTCTCACCCCAGCAGACGCGCCGAGGCCATGCCAAATGTCAAACATTGGACAGGTCGTGACCTTTTCTAAAGATCAACCCCATTTAATTCCCACTCTGCTGGATTTTGATTAGTCGGCAGATACCAAAATTTCTGATCGCAACCCTATTTGAAGCACACGCTCGCAAAAAGTACATCGTTAGGATATCTGTGTGATTTTTCTAGATCTTTTTATGTTCGGAAATGAAAGGCTATTTGATCAGAATGTGGAAGCATGATAAATGCATTTTCGCAGAAAATTGCTGGAAGCGAGCGACGAGGAAAAGGAAAAAAAAGGAAAAAAAGTAAAAAACTGAAAAGTTGGGTCGGATTATAAGGCCCAAAAGTCGGACGACAAACACAGCGATGCCGATGGTTGCCGTGATAATTGTGATATCTCCGAAAAAGCCAGAATCCAGAATCTTCCCAAGTTGAAGCTTCGCATCTCAGACCTCTTTCTGCGAGCATTTTTTCCGATTTTTTTTAAAAACGTTTTCGAGGTGCAGACTTTATGACGTTACTCTGTTTTGTTTCCAAATCTCTGAATTTGAGTCACGCATTGCCATCTTGCTCCGAAACTAGTCTTTAAGCCGCCTTCCTTTAGGGAATAGTACATATAGCGGCGGAATTAATGTATGCGTACTTGTGTTTTTGACATTTTACTGTTGCCTCCGAAACTATTTTATTTCGCGTTTCACTGCGGTATAGAAATTAAAGCGCCAGATTTCAAAAGAGCTTTCTGGAGATGCAGATTTTGACCTCTGTTAAAAAAAACGTCTTTTAATTTCTGCAACATGGAGTTTTTGCTAAAATCTGGAACGGTCGCAATTTTTTTCCATATCTTGAGTACCTACATTAATTCCGCTGCCGCTAAACATATGTCTTGAATTTAGTCATTTTAAAAGATTCACGCAATGAAATTCCCAGCGATATGCAATCAAGCAAACATCAGAATTAGAAAACCTATCCTTTCCTTCCGTGCTTCCGGCAAAGAAGGCCTAAAATTGGTGTCACTTTTGACAAAGCGATGTTGGAGCAAAAATCCAAACATGTTATAAAGAATTTTTGCTGAACTGGGTGAAAGAGAGACACCAGACAGACAAGTACGTATACGTCGATTCCTGGAGTTCAAACACATGACTCTGGTTGCAACATTGGCTTTCACCAATTTATCTAACCTCGACATAGTTTGCTTTACACACTCTCCATTTCCCAAAATTCAGGAGTTTATTATTCCACGAGTAACTCTCGAGCCCTGCGCCCATAACATTGTTGCGCGATAACAGCCGACCAACCATCTGTGGCGCTGTTTGACCCTCCGATGACGTTTCTTCACACTTCATTGATGACAGTTTGCAACCGCGATGCACGCTTTTTGGACGGGCCTTGATTTTGCTTGAGCGCTTTGATTTATGAGACCTCACAT